>JAOTNS010000659.1:0-287929 GCA_028476615.1 Culter alburnus | reverse complement strand
GTTGCGTTCGTATTCTGGGCTCATCTGCTTTTCTGTACATAGCTTTTTTAGTTTGGTGTTTACTAAGTTTTGTTTGTTAATAACACTGTCTTAGTGAATTAAGCCATGTTAAGCTTTTTCATGTTAAGCGTGTTAGAATGTCCCTCATTTCTGCTTTCCAGCTCAGAAACACAATGGTGAAAGTGAAACTCAATGAAAATGAACTTGATCAAAATGTGTCATTTGTATTTATTACAGATTCATAATTTCTGATCCACTAGATCTGGCAGGTCATCTTTTAGGATGGACATAATCAATTAAATATTCTATGAGATGTATAATTTAACGGTTAAAGGCAAATCAATACAATTCATTTGGATTCCTGCACATGTCGGTGTGGAAGGGAATGAGAAGGTGGATAATTTGACTAAACAAACTCTAAAATGAAAACAGATAAATCAACAAGTTCCATTAGGCAAAACAGAAGCTAAAACGCACATCAGGAAATATGTGCATTCAGTATAGGTACATTGGGATAGCATTGAAACAGGCAGACATTTATATAATATAGCTGTGAGGAGGGAGAGCAGGAATCGAAGAGAAGGAAGTATCATAACTCGGATGAGAATAGGTCATACTGGACTTAACAGTACACTATATAAAACTGGAAAACATTTAACTGGGGAATGCACACACTGTAGCCAACAAGAAACAGTTGAGCATGTACTACTCCATTGTAGGAAATATAACAATGAGAGACGTCACCTTGTTCAATCATTGAAGACAGTAAAACATCATGATTTTACTTTGTCAGGTTATTAGGGAAAACAGCTAGTAAGCTGTGTGATTATATTATTAAATTTGTGAAAGAAAGTAAATTATATAAAAGAATTTAGCATTTTGATTTTTTTGTTAATTTGTTTTGATCTATTTTCCAGTTTATTTGTTTTGTTTTTTTTAACTTTTTTTCATATATATGTATGTGTATGTGTGTGTATATATATATATATATATATATATATGTGTGTTTATTGTTTATATATGTATAATGTTTATTTCTATTCTATATACAAGCAAGTATCTTGATCCATATACTCCATTCCAGTCGGTGGCGGTAATGCACCAATAAGCAATAAGAACCAATAATTCAATGAAGAAGTGAAGCTCCGTTGCTATGGGCCGCTGCTGCTGTCGTGATGCTCATCTTCTGAACAAAAGCTCATTCAGCATGAACTGATCGCTGCGCGGATTGACACTGTGATTGTGAGTCCAATCCACCGTGTTTTATTGATCACATGATCTGTAGTCTGTCAGTTTAATAATGAACCTGTAGTTCAGATCATCATCCGTGTTCAATAAGACAGAAATCACATCAACATCTGCTGGATTATCACACACTTCACTGAATGACACTGTGACACATGATTCAGTGTGTGTGAGCTTGTGTTAATGACAAACAGTGTGTAATAATAACGTGTGTGTAATATAACTTTACAATAATGTTTCATTAGTTAACATGAACTATTAACACTTCTACAGCATTTATAAATCTCAGTTTGTGTTATTTTTAACATTTACTAGTACATTTTAGAGCAAAAGTTGCACCTGTTAACATTATTTCCATGAACTGAAACAGAACTGTTGTACTTTGAACTTATTGAAAGTCAGAAACTATTGTGAAATCAGTGGAACACAATCAATAATCCCCAGTGATGGACCTGCTGCTCCTGTTTCATAAATGTTGTCATGGTTCGGCGTCTCTGAGACTGTGGTGTGTGTGTTTCTCAGGAGTGTGTGTGTGTGATGGCTGGGAAGGTGAAGTGGGTGACGGACATCGAGAAGTCGGTGCTGATCAATAACTTTGAGAAGAGAGGATGGATCCAGGTGACGGAGAGCGACGACTGGAACTTCTACTGGCAAGAGCTCGATTCATTTGATCCGTTCACACTGACACTGAAACACAGCTGAACTAGATCCTGAAACACTGATTTGATCAGATCACTTCATGTCGTCCGCAGGATGAGCGTCCAGACCATCCGCAGCGTGTTCAGCGTGGACACCGGCTACCGGCTGACCGACGACCAGATGGTCAACCACTTCCCCAACCACTACGAGCTGACCAGGAAGGACCTGATGATCAAGAACATCAAGCGCTACCGCAAAGACCTGGAGAAGGAGGCCAGTCCCTTAGCCGAGAAGGACGAGAGCGGGAAATACCTCTACCTGGGTAAAACCAGCGGCTGCTTTCTTCCTCTCTCGGTCACTTATTGGTCGCTCATAGTCTCTCTTGTAGTCTCAATATGCATATATATTAGGGCTGTCAATAGATTCATTTTTTTAATCACACACTTATCGTGAAATTAAGAATACACCATTTATCTTGTTTAACATGTCTATTTTGCCATCATTGCCTATATCCAGCAAAGTAAACCATTAGATTGAAGTGTGATTTTCACAAAACTGTGTTTTTCAGCTTTTTTCAAGGTAAATTTAGATGTCTTTCCAAAAAAGGGACACCAAATAACCAAATGATATGATTTAATATAGTTTCATACATTTATGTACATTTATTGTCACCGCAGTCGTCTTTACTTTGATTTCAATCCTCATCCGTCAAAACTTTCATAGCGAGACGCTGGTTTGCTTGATCCAGCCGAGAAACATAGTGTTCATATCATCTGGCCATCCAGCGGTGGGATGTTTCCATGTTCCGTTCAGACAGGAACAGTGATGCGGGAGGACTCGCACTCTTCAGATACAATCACAGAATATGACAGAGTTTGTGTTTTAAAGCGAAACGGACACTGGGAATGAATAATTCTCTCTGCCATCTCTGATATAATCAACATGGACTTTAAGATCATCTAACTGCATGATGTAAATTACGTTATGACGCAATTTCACATGCTTCTATAATGTTTTTGCATTAAATTTGCGTTAAAATATTTTAACGCCTTAAGGATTTTGAATTAATCGCGTGTGTTAACGCATTAACGTTGACAGTCCTAATATACATAGCTCAAATTGAGTAAAGACCGTTTTTCACAACTTACCAGATTGTCCGACCTCCTCACTCACTTTCTTCCCAGCAAGATCCTTTTTATTCCTGCTTCTATAAAAGTATGAAAAGTACAGGGATGATTTTGTCCTCCATTGTTGTTTCGGATTTCTGCCTCCGCTCACTACGTCGAAATCACGTCACTACTAGAGCAAGCTCTTTTTCAACTTTATGCGTTATGCGTGTCAAATGCTTGAAACGCTCAATTCGCACCTCGGGATGTACTCCCCTAGAGTTAAGCAGTTGAGTTTTACCATTTTCTAAATCTCCAGGTCTGGCGGTACCACTTTTAGCATAGCTTAGCATACTTCATTGAATCTGATTAGACCGTTAGCATCTCGCTCAAAAATAACCAAAGAGTTTCGATATATATTTTTCCTATTTAAAACTTGACTCTTCTGTAGTTACATCGTGTACTAAGACCGACGGAAAATGAAAAGTTGTGATTTTCCAGGCCAATATGGCTAGGAACTATACTCTCATTCCAGCGTAATAATCAAGGAACTTTGCTGCCGTACTATGGGTGCAGCAGGAGCAATGATATCACGCAGATGCTAACGGTCTAATCAGATTCAATGGACTATGCTAAGCTATGCTAAAAGTGGTACCGCCAGACCTGGAGATTGGCTGAATGGATTTGAAAACGGTAAAACTCAACTGTTTAACTGTAGGGGAGTTGGAAAATGAGCCTATTTAAAAAAAAAAGTGGAGTGTTCCTTTAAAGCTTCATTCGTATCTGGTGTGAACGCACCATGACTCTGACCGTAGATTTTGTGCCGGTGACGTTCATGCTGCCGGCTGACTACAACCTGTTCGTGGAGGAGTTCAGGAAGAGCCCGTCCAGCACGTGGATCATGAAGCCGTGCGGGAAGGCGCAGGGAAAAGGCATCTTCCTCATCAACAAGCTCTCTCAGATCAAGAAGTGGGTCCCGCGACAGCCGCACGTCCACGTAAGACGCTCATCTTCAGTCAAACACATTAAATAGCTGGATTTCAGTCTGAACTGCTGGCGTTTGACAGGTTCGTGGCAGCGAACAGTGGGAAGGAGGCGTACGTCATCTCTCTGTACATCGACAACCCTCTGCTGATCGGCGGGAAGAAGTTCGACCTGCGTCTGTATGTGCTGGTGACCAGCTACAGGCCGCTCAAGTGCTACATGTGAGTATGTGACCGCCGCACGCCACGGCATCGCTCCGTCCGCACTGACCGCTCTGTGTTTCAGGTACAACCTGGGCTTCTGCCGCTTCTGCACGGTCAAATACACGCCCAGCACCAGTGAGCTGGACAACATGTTCGTGCACCTCACCAACGTGGCCATCCAGAAACACGGCGTGAGTCGCTCGCACCCACAGCTAGAGTCTGAGTGCTGCACAACCACTGATTCAAACAAAAGATTCGTCAAGCTTCATGAAGTTTGAAATCGCTCATCACTTTTACGATCCGATATCGATTCTTAAATCCCAAGATTTACTTCAAATCTTTTCAGCTTGGCAGTTTGACACGCAATCCGAATCACTGATTTGAAACAAAAGATTCGAAGTATCGCTTTGAAATCGCCCATCACTAGATATTGTTGAAAAGTCGCTATTTTGTTTTTCTGGCGCACAAAAAAAATTCACCAAAAAATCTCTTAATTTGTGCTCAGAAGATGAAGGAATTGTTGGTATTTTGGCCAATTGAGCATGTTGAATCGGTGTCCGTCAGTGAGAGAGACCTCTGTGATTGGCTGTTCATCTTACTGAACAAATCAGAGCACGGGAATAAATGTGAAAGTAATGAAAGTGAGCAGAGAAGTCAAAACAGCTTTCCCTTTTGATTGACGAATATAGACTATTGATACCTGCTGATATAGAGCCATATTTCCTGACTAAGGTTACAAAGGGACGGAAACTTTCCACGGGAACTTAACCAGGGGAATTTTGGAAATATTTATGGGAATTTATGGGAAATAATTGGAAGTTTTGGTAAATTTTTATAAATTTATAATATTTATATAAAATATATAATATAAAAACAAATATAAACATTTTGTTTGGTCATAACATGAAATAACAGTTATTTATTTTTGCATTCAATTAATTCTAATTTTGTAAATATGTAAAATATATTTTATTGCAGCATTTATTTATTTCAGTGTCACATGATCCTTCAGAAATCATTCTAATATGATGATTTGATACTCAGTTATTATCAATGTTGGAAACAGTTGTGCTGCGAATATTTTTTTGAAACCTGTGATACTATTTTCAGGATTCACTGATTAATAAAAAGTTAAAAAGAACAGAATTAATTAAAATAAATATAAAATAAAATAAATAAATAAAAATAAATATAAAAATATAAATATTTTCTAACAATATAAATCTTTACTATGACTTTTTTTTTTTATCAATTTTACACATTCTTGCTGAATAAAAGTTTTAATTTCTTTGAAAAAAGAAAGAAAAAAATTACTGACCCCAAAATTTTGAACAGTAGTGTATATTGTTACAAAAGATTTAAATTTGAAATGCTGTTCTTAATTTTATTTTCATCAAAGAGTCCTGAAAAAGTATCACAGGTTATAAAATATTAAGCAGCACAACTGTTTCCAACATTGATAATTCAGCATCAAATCATCATAACAGAATGATTTCTGAAGGATCCTGTGACCTCAAGACTGGAGAAATGATGCTGAAAATGATCAGGAATAAATGATATTTTTATGTATATTACAATCGAAAACCATTATTTTAAATTGTATTAATGTTTCACAATATTACTGGGGAAATGCACAGTGCATGCAGGGGGTGTGCATATATTCCCGTTAATTCCCATATATTTGAGCACAGGACGACTACAATCACGTTCACGGCGGGAAGTGGACGGTCAGTAACCTGCGGCTCTATCTGGAGAGCACTCGAGGACGGGACGTCACCAACCACCTGTTTGACCAGATCCACTGGATCATGGTGCAGTCGCTCAAAGCCGTGGCTGTGAGTCCAGATCATGAGGGAGCGACTGTCACACATCTGGATTGTTCTGATGAAGCATGAACACATGTCACAATCATAATAATGTGTTCCTCTTCCCGTCTGCAGCCCGTCATGAACAACGACAAGCACTGCTTCGAGTGTTACGGCTATGACATCATCATCGATGACAGGCTCAAGCCGTGGCTGATCGAGGTCACATGACATCTCTGGGGTTTGAAAAGTCTTCTATATTTCTATCACTCGTTATTTCAGCGAGTGACCGTGTGCGTCTCTCTCAGGTGAACGCGTCTCCGTCGCTCACCTCCAGCACGGCCAACGACCGCATCCTGAAGTACAACCTGATCAACGACACGCCCAACGGAGAGATCCCCGACTGCCGCTGGAACCGCAGCCTGCCCAAAGAGGCTCTGGGACACTATCAAGTGCTGTGAGTGGGTGCAGACGCCTCCGCGTGACGTCTCGTCCCATGAGCGGCTCCTCTATATCAGTCTCTCTCTCTCCGTCTCACAGATACGACGAGGAGCAGGCTCTGAGCGAGAGCGCCGACCTCAGGAGCCGCTCAGGGCAGTCGCTGGGGTCAAAGGGCAGCAGGTCCGGCAGCGTGCGCCCGCCGTTCCCCGCCACCTGGAAGTGACGCTGTCCGCATGAGGCCTTCACTGGAGCTGTGCTCTGAAAGACATTAATGCTTTTATTTATTTATCATTATTTAGTTAAAGTGACAGTACAGACATTTATAATGATATGAAGATTTCTGTTTCAAATTAATGCTGTTCTTTTGTGCTTCTGTTCATTAAAGACTCCTGAAAATAATATCTATCACAGTTTCCACAAAAATATGATCTGTTTTCAACATTGATAATAATCATAAATGTTTCTTGAGCATCAAATCATCATATTAGAATGATTTCTGAAGGATCATGTGACTGAAGACTGGAGTAATGATGCTGAAAATGATCACAGGAATAAATTACTCTTTACTATATATTCACATAATAAACAGATCAGTGTGAATATATTAAATATAGTGTATAATATATGAATGCAGTGAATATATAACAATTTTTCTGCATTTACAATCAAATAAATGCATCCTTGGTGAACAAAAGAGACTTATTTGAACAGTCTATTTTTCTATTTAACAAAATATTTAGTGTATTTCTGTTTAGTTTCTGCTGAAAAGGCTTTAATAAGCTGTTCAATGACAGATTCTCATTGTGACAGTAACGGGGCATGTGGTTTATTCTAAACCCCAGAAATATTCACTGGAGTCTCCTGTATAAATATATACTGTGATATAAGAAGGATGATGTTTTATATACTTGTAAAATGAATCATATTTTTAGTATTTTTCTTTTTTTTTTTTTTGTGTGTGTGTGTGTGTGTGTGTGTGTGTGTTAGAAAGGGCAACAACCTTACGAATAATTAAATCAATATAAAAATATATTTATTTGTTAATTTTGCTGATGAATGTACTATTTCTACCACAGAAAGATAAAAGTAGCAAAAGTAATATGTTAGTATGCGCTTCTGAATTTAGTAATGTCATATGTGAGAGCAGAGCTCGTGCGCGGAGGGTAGTGATGACGGGAGAAACGAAGATTCGAATCAATGGCACCAGTTGTTCACAAAATGATTCACTGATTCGAAGCGTTCGAAACAACACACGCTGGCGACACCTGAGATCTAGCAATGAGATCTAGTCCCAAAAATAATCACCTTTTACAAAACAATTGCAAATATCTTAACAACAGTGTAATGTTTTAAATATAGTAATTTACAAATCATTAAAAACCATTAAATGTTAGTGCTTGTATTTTGTGTTTTAGTTAGTTACTTTTGTTAATCAGACCATTTATATGTTAGTATCACTCTACCTTTTTAATTACAGTATGCTCTTAAAATACAATACATTGCAGATACGCTCATAGAATATAAACCTATCACTCAGATCAATAGCATCACATCAGTTAGAAATACCAAGGGTTCACTCAAAGCAAGGAGAGTCTGCGTAATTTGGTGACCAAACTTTCGTTGTGGCGACGTAACTAGTTACGTTGTGGCAACCGGAAAAGTGAAATTCCCGGATACGTTGCCACAACGTAACTTTTGACGTTGCCAGTTAGTAACTGCGACGTCGTGGCAACGTTGTGTATCAATAGTTGTGTGTTGGTAATCAGTTGGTAATTTTTATATTTATTTATTTTTCTATGGGCGGACATGCAGTAGTTTAACCTAATTTATGTCCTCATTTGCCCAAACTAATTTAAAGGCTATTCCAACAGCTGTGAATGATGAATGCAGACCTCAAAATGAATTCAATTCATTTATTTTGAAAAACTCTCAGAACATGAACAAAAATCCAAATAAAAATAATAAAATACACCCAAACTATAAATAAAAACATATCGCCTACAGCGAAACATAAAATAAAAGCATTCAAGACGTTTTGCGCTCAGTATCATTAAAAACATATGCTATGCTAGCGTAACATTTTGCCAACATATATTTCAGACATTCATAGACGTTGGAACAGGGCCCCCCCCCCCCCCCACCCCTCTAGGGGTCAGCCAGCCAGCTGTTTTATTTTCGTTGTTTTTGTTTTCCATTTATATATATATATTGCAAAAAAACAAAACAAACAAAAAAACATACATTGTCTTACAGTGTTACCTAAATATGAGTCCCAGAAGTTCAGTCTTACTAACGTTTTAATATGGTCTGTTGAATACCAGTTATGTTCTTATAAGGCAGTTCTAGAATTTATTGGAATCACAAATAGAAATGGCCTACCTGCAATACTTTTTAATCTCGTGTTATATTACCTTATGTCAGTACCTCTTGGTACATCTCATTTCCTGTAACTACATTTTCAAGCATAAAACGGTCCCTGACTGAATGAGAAAAGTGTTCAGTCTCACAGTGCATGTTTATGTTAAATAAATTCTAAAGTAGGCTATCCTTAAAGCTGTCTGTTATTTGATAATGTGTGCATTATACATTTACAGATCTATAAGTAAAGACTTTAGAACAAAAGTGACTGAAAATCTACAGTATCATGTCCAAGTGTTGTAAAATATGGCTACATATCCTTAAAATTTAAATCACAGGCTCCTGCTCAAAAAACTTAAAATTCTATAAAAATGACTCAATTTGTTAACTTACAAGATTACACTACATGTCCAAAGGATATTGTATTAAGGCAAATTACAACACGCGTAGTATCTCTTGCCTGATGTACAGGGCTCTGCCACTCTCTGCATCTTCTGGAACACTGAGATGAAGTTCATCCATTATCAGACAACGAAGTTCAAAAACTGTGTCATCACATGGGTATGTCAGTGTTACACACTCCTCTTGGCAGTTTTGAACATCAGCAGGGTCACACCGAAAGATATGATCTTCTGACCCATAAAGATGAGGAGCCATATACATTACGGCCGGTCGTCCATGTGGTGCAGTAATATTACGCTGTGTTCGTATGCAGTGTGCATTCCACATCTGAGCAAAATCGTCGAGCTCCCCCTAAAAAAAAAAAAAATGGTCGAGACAAATCTTGTTAAAAAAAATCTACTTGTTATAATATAAATGTTCTATTCATTACTATTTTATTTGCTGTATACTGTTTGTTTTTATTGACAATATTATATACTTTATTATTGACTATATTATACTACATAAACTATTTCTTATAGTATATAACAAACTATTTACTATTCTTACTTTATTATATTTACTATTTGTATTGCACTGTAGTTGTACCATATCATATGTAAAGGATATCAGTTATATTTGTTGTTGTATGTTTTTGGAGTACCTATCTGTAAATATCAGTATAATTTTAGTGCTATAAAAATACAGAAAGTAGCCTGTGTGATTTGTATTTGATGATTTGTTTCATTTTGTCAATGCTGGTCAATTCTAAGCTCAAGAAAAGCTAAAATTGCATTAAAGACAGAAAATCCCTTTTCCACAATAAGAAAACTTTATTTCATTTAATGTGAAAATTAAATTATATCTCAGTATGGGCGTTTTCATAATTCTTATGCAAGAATAAAGCGGCCAAACACATGACAAACCTGAACTTTGACTATTTCTTATTAAAATAAATATTTTATATGTCTAACTATAGAGATTTTAAGTAACTAGAACATTTTGTACACCACATACATTATAAACCACTGAAATTGGTTGATAAATGTAAACATTATTTTTGTTTTTGTCCAGAAAAACCGCAGCTCGTCTGTTTACTTGCATTTGTTCACAGCGCAGTCTTGCCCTGCACAATATGGCGGACTCGTTGACGTATCGCAGCAACAGTCCAAAGCGGCCAATAGGGCGTCTAGTGTTTATTATAATGTCTATGAACACAACTAGGAGCTGACAGACAAAATAAGTAAACTTGTGTGCAGGGGCGGAGCTACGGGTAGGCCTAGCTAGCTCAAAGTTGGGGCACGTTCAAGTTCAATTAGTTCAATTCCGTTTCCATTTAAAAACATTTGGCAACATTTGTCAGGGCTGAATGCATTGAAACGAACTGGCACTGGTAGATCACATGACAGTAACAACGTGGTACTACCCATGCATATTCATACTTTTTAACAGTTGTAAAGTGAGTTCAAAGTAAGTTCAATTTTCTCCTCCTGTGGCGGTTAGGTTTAGGTATGTGTCATATATATCCTAGATACAAGAATTAACTCATCTACCCAAAGGGTTAGGGTTAGGGTTATATAAATAAATGCGAAGAGTGCACCGGTTCCTGAAGTGCACCCCCCTATTATCTCCGCCCCCTTTGGTGCTAGGGGGCAGAAACTTTGAATATATACTAATTAAGGGACGGGGAGTCAAGTGCACATGGTTTGGGAGCTCTAGAGCCACCAGGCGCAAAGATATGGTATTGCACCCACTATATTTCTCTATGTATATGCACCTAATATTCAGGGTTGAATTTCCCTGTTATCAGGGGTGCATCCAGGGTTCAGTTTACATGTTATCAGGGGTGCAACGAGGGTTGCGTTTCTGTATACAGCTGATCAGGGTTAAGTTTCTGTATTCAGTTGATCAGGGTTGAGTTTCTGTATATAGCTGTTTTATTTTTTTCGGGTGGAGGGAGATGGGGACCTGGGTGGGTGGGAATTGTTACTTGTATGGGTGGGACTTATATGGGTGTAACTTTTTACTTATATGGGTGGGACTTGAAACAGTAATCTTTTTTTCTCTGTTAATTCCTTCCAGGAAAGGACATATTGCTGAAACGGGCACAGTGAGACCTTCAGCGAGCCTACATACATGGGTGGGAAACCTTGCCTTTAAGAGATGATGTCATTTCCTTTTATGTTACATTTTGTGTCATAACTGTGTCAGAAAAGGATGATTGATGTAAAGTAGGCATGTATAGAAAGGTCTGGCTGATTAATTTCAAATTAAATCTAGTAGTCTATTATTTTCTATAATTATCTTCTTTTTTTTTTTTACTGTTTTACCTTTATTACTTTGGGACTTTTATATAAATTTAACAATTATCAAAAATTACTCCTGTAGGATCCTGTACAGATGGCACGTGTACTAAGGATTTTACCCCTAACCGACAGCCTTAATGCCGGACCAGTAATAGTAGGAGAGCAGCTAGTGCGCGTCCTCCTCTGCGACTTATAACAACAGGATGAACACATGCCCAGTCAGTCTCTCAAAGGCAAGGAATGTCCCTTTGGTGGCTGTCTGGTCGATTCATGAGAGTCATGGAGTTCAGCTGCGAGGTGGTGGGCCGAAAGGCGTTCCGTTACCCCCTCACATTTGGAAGAGCAGTGGACATGGTGACAGCAATGGGGTATGACCCAGCGCACTGTGTCAGCCTTGGCTTGTCCAAGTACAAGTATTTTCCACATATTAAATACTGGGATGAACAGCGCCATCTGAAGACTCGGTGGAACACAAAGGACTACATTGAGCTTTACAAACAAACAGAGATTCCGTCTGCTGCTGCCCGGGCAGCTGCCTATTTGGGTGACGTTTGTGCCAAAATAGATGAGTTGGGGCTGTCGTATGCCATGAATCTCAGGAAGTATCATGAGCATGGAATGCCCTGGATGGAGTTGTGCGTCGAGCGGCTGCCAAGGGGAATATCGCGGGAGAGGGTCATTAACGTTCTGACTTTTTTGAGCTGTGTCGGCATGGTACAGAATGGAGACTATGTGACGTTCCAGAAGTTAGCAGAAGTGGAGCGCAACCTCCCCGTGACACAACGCCATCTCCAGGATTTACATGTCGTGCCCAAGCTGCTTCTCCTCCACCGACCATCAGTATGGTGTTTCCATGAGTCCATACCATACAAGCTGGTCGTACCTCCACCAGTTGCACAGAGCACAACCCGTCCACGTTCACCTCCCCAGGAAGAAAGGCCCGAAGATATTGAACAGGAGGAACCTGAGGAGCAGGAAGTGCAATGAGTGGAACTAACATCAGTCCCTGCCAGCTCCAATGCGAGGTGGACAAACATGGAGATCAGCTACATTGACATCAGTCCCACCGTTTCTCACAACACTGCCTACCAGGCGTACTTGAAGCGGTGCCAGAAGTATTCCGTGTCTGTACACACCTTCGCTGCCTTTAAAAGGAAACAACAGCGTGTCTTGGACGAACAATGAAGGTGCTCACTTTAATTGTTTTGGACTGTTTGTTTTATAAAGTGATGCACCCAACAGTTTACAGTTCAGTATTTTGTGTGTGAAAGTTCTAACTAATTTTTCTAATTTGCACTTTACTTTTTTTATTATGTGACATAGAAAGCCTTTTTTTCTTCTTTTATATATTTTTATGTTCATTTTTGGAGGCAGTAGCATTTCCAAAACATCCAGTTAAAACACTTTAGAAAAAGGGCCAACTTTGCCCATAACACAAATGTGGTGAGACAAGGACATGGGGAGATGATTGCCTGCTACCATCCAAAAATAAAGGAAAAAGAGCCAAATAATGTATTCACTGCATTTACTCCCAAGCGCTTTACAACAAGAGTAGCCTTTGAAAACATATCAAAACTATGATGATGTTTCATGCGTAGTTCATACTGACATGCAGCTGGGGCAGCACATGTTCAACAGGATGGGACCAGACATGACTACATCAGGCAGAAGATGAGAGAAGTTGGCAGACTTCTTCTTGAAGCAAGGAAAATTACACCACTGAGAAAAATGGTAGACTTCATCATTCCAGCAAACTTCAAACATGTCATATCACGGTCAATGACATGACATGTATTTTTTTGTGCCCGAATTCATTATTTTCCTAAAATGATGATTTTAATAAATACATGTCATATGTGACCCTGGACTATATAGTCTGGCATGATTTTATGTTAAATTCCTAATAAATTAAGGAAAAATAGTGTATCAGTCCTATTTCAAAGTACGATAATGGCATATTTATGTCAGGGGGTGCAACCGACATAAAAATGCCATTTTATGCAATGTTCCTTTAAGAAAACCATTTGACAGCAAATGAGTATTTGATTAAAAAAAAAAAGAAAAAATTATGTATAACCTTACAGTTTTTTACAGACGCTAGGACACATTTCTCAATACTTGGGCCACTTTTTCAAAACTCTTCACATAGTTCTCCTAACCAACTTTCATCTTGGCACAGCAGTTAATTTCACATTCAAAAATGCACTAAATCTACCAAAACACTTCATTCATGTCTCAAATCAACTCATTCTTCCAGAACACTAGCAAAGGTTTTCACCCAGCAAACACACTTTGTCAGTCATAAAAAATGACCTAAAAACACTGACATTAGGTATCATTATACAATGTTTTCTTTTGTAAAAATTTCTTAACAAAACAAGAATAACACTGTCTATTGTTTATAACTCACTGCAGTTTGTTACATGAACCTTGTTTACATAACAGTACAAAATTATTCCGAAGTTTTCCTCTTTGAATGGATGATAATGAAATTGAAAAACGAATGCTTGTGTAGATGTTCAGTTTCATCTAATTGCTTTGAAAGTATTTGATTTTTTAGATTCAGCATATATTTCATTACAATATTACTGTAGAAATGTAGCAAATTGCTGTCTTATTCAGTTTTGTATTATGTTATTGATTTGAACATAAGTTGAACAGTTTTGAAAACAGTATGTAAGCATGTGCAGATTGGCCTTTACGTACAAAGAGTTTTGGCAGTTGTTGAGTCTGAGTGAGAAATGAATTGATGAAATTTGAGAGATGTAGTCATTGAATGCATTTTGTGCCAAAGCAATGATAATTGATCCTCAGTTTAGCCCACATAGACTTCTGTTGTGCTCACTGTGTGAAGAGTTTTGCAAAAGTGACCTAAGTATTGAGAAATGTGTCCTAACGTCTGTAAAAAACTGTAATCACATGGTCAAACATTTGTATAGGTGTCCAAGTTAATGCCTTTTAGAATTGAGTTTGAAATGTCAGGTGGTGTAACCAATATGTCAGGTGTTGCGACCAGAGTTACAGTTAAACCAACTGAAAAAGTCATGTTAATTCATGTTTTTGAATATATTATATACATATGAATAAATATATAAAGGTTTCTGTAAGATATTAAGTTGTTTAAAGGGTCTATCTATCAGGGGTGGGAGACATTATAATCTTTCATAAAGTTCGGAAAGATTGAAGTGAATAACGAGGACATTCGCGGGCCTCATTGCACAGGATGGGGTGTGCTTTGTTTAATGTTGCACTTGCAGTGCGCGGTCTCACCCGTCAGTATTTTCCTTACAAATGCACTACAAAGTCATCATTTATGTAATTTGTTATGCAGTGGACATATATTTAAAATACAATACTCAATACAATACTCACTAACAGAAGGCTGCCTTTATTCTCAAATGCTGACGTCTGATTTGTTTGTGAGGAGTGCTTGTGCATGCAGCTGTGCGCTTCATGTAAGTGGTTTAATGTCAAAATGGGTTTATGACGCAAAATTAATGTAAACACCGCCAAGGGATTGAACAGACGAGACAAACCACATTACTTCTTATATTTTAAAAGACATCCGTGCATGAATGCAGCTTATTAGATCTCCCGCTGTTGTCAGTAAATATGAGAAAGAAAGAATTGAAAACATTCAGATAATCTTAAATACTGAAAGCACTCTTTGTTTATTGCTTGTAATATGTTTCTTTGCTCCTCTTTTTAGCAGGAGACATACAGATGAGGGTCTACGTTACACAACATATGCATAACTATGTATTTTGAAAATATAGAACCTCAATATACTAGAAAATATAAACCTTAATTTTGTGAATTCTGCGTTGAACTCCACGAGGTTTGAGAAGCAGTCTTCAGTAAAATGACGGGAACACCACAAAGATTGGGATTGTATTGCTGCGGTATTGTTGAGAAAATTAATTTTGCAGCCTTGTCCCTTGGAAGTGAAAATAAAACATTTACTTTCACAGTGGGTCAAGTTGTTTGTCCGCGTAGAACGTAGGTGGGTTATGCTAATAACTATGCTAATAATATATGCTAATGTGTTCCCCAGTGACATGTGGCCAGAATCGTTTAGGCTGTTCAGAGTCGATTATTGTCTCTCAAAAAAATAAAAATAAAAACAATAAAACAACTTTATTTATTGTACACTTTCAGCTTCACAACTTGGCACATTGCATGAAAGGTAACATTTGAAAATGCATAATGGGGCACTTTTATGTTTACAGTTATGAAGTTTAATAAAAGTAATTTGTCCATTGAGCCTATAATTTGTATGTGGTTGATTAAGTAGCTGTAATTGAAATGATGCAAATATTTTGCTAACTTTCAGTGGTGTGGAGTCTGTATTGGTATTGGTATTGGCTGTATTACTGATGTTTTATAAAGTTTATTTGCTCCATTTTTACTCCAAACAAATCACCACAAAAGCTAAACATTACAGAGCACACAAAGTGCGCATTACAGTTTTTTACAGACGCTAGGACACATTTCTCAATACTTAGGTCACTTTTGCAAAACTCTTCACATAGTTCTCCTAACCAACTTTCAGCTTGGCAAAGCAGTTCATTTCACATTCAAAATGCACTACAACTACCAAAACACTTTATTCAGGTCTCAAATCAACTCATTCTTCCAGAACACTAGCAAAGGTTGACAGCCGACAAACACACTTTGTCACCTACAAAACAATGACCTAAAAAACACTAACAACATGTAGCATTATACAATGTTTTCTTGTGTAAAACAAGGACACATCTCTGTTTATAATTCACTGCAATATATGTTACTGGAATGAATCAGACATGATGCAGAATTAGTCAATATTTTATGTCTTTTATTCATTTATTTATTTTTTTCACCTTTTGTAATGAAATTGAAAGAGTAACACCTGTGTAGATGTTCATCTACAATGAGAATCAGCTGTGGCTGGTCCAATTGTCCAATTGTTTTTATAGCATTTAATTTTAAGATTTAAAATATATTTCATTAAAATATTACTAGGAATGTAGCAAATTGCTGTCTTATTCAGTTTTGTATTATGTTATTGTTTTGAACATAAGTTGAACAGTTTTGAAAACAGTATGTAAGCATGTGTAAATTGGCCTGTACGTACAAAGAGTTTTGGCAGTTGTTGTGTCTGAATGAGAAAAGAATTGATGAAATTTGAGAGATGTAGTCATTGAATGCATTTTGTGCCAAAGCAATGATAATTGATCCTCAGTTTAGCCCACATAGACTTCTGTTGTGCTCACTGTGTGAAGAGTTTTGCAAAAGTGACCTAAGTATTGAGAAATGTGTCCTAACGTCTGTAAAAAAAAAAACTGTGAACTCTCTCTCTCCATTGCATTATCATCAACATACAGCGAATTACTCAAAACACTTATTACAACTCACAGTTTACAAATACATACAGATCTCATGCCCTTTCGGGGGATGCTTAATAAACAGACAAACTTTAAATTAGTGATGTGACGTTTGACACAGAGGCTCCAAAGCTTGTATCAAAAATATATATAAACATCTCACATTGAAGCACTGTATCGGAGCTTGATTCGTTTTGCCATAAGCACGTGATTGGTGACATCTGAAGCTTTGTTTTCGCACACAACCATGTGACTGCTTCGTATTCTGATTCACATAACGTGAACCCTTGCACAGATGTGAAGTTTCATTTGCTTTTTAGCAAAAGAATGTCATAATACGAATAAATATTTACATGTGTAGTTTTGTACATGTTCAGTTTGTATTTATTCCCAGTTCATACTTCATAATAATCATTTATTTTGACAATCATTTATTTTGATCATTCCCCCCCAAAATTATTCAAAATCATTTCTTAAAATTGTAAAAGTAAAACGACATGTGAAAGACTTTATGTGTAATAATAATTTACATTGTTTTATATGCTTTTCATAACGCAAACTGATTTATTACATGAAATGGTCTGAAAATAGCTGGGTCGTGGGACGCAAAGGCAGTTTTTTTGCACTTTTTGACCACAAGATGTCGTTAGTGTGCACCGTGTTGAAAAGCTTCGAGTGATTAACCTTTTTACGATACACTCGAGGGGATAGCCTCGGTGCCTCACAAAGCTTCATTTCACCATCACTATTTTAAATTTGCAAAATAACTCTGAGGAACTGTGTGCTCTCCTTGTCTGACCGTAGAGAAGAACACCCATCAAAATAAGAGTTCCGCCTTAGTAAAGAAAATTCGTAGCAGATCATACTTAAATATTTAAACTTACATAAAAAATATTAAAGTGTTTACAAAAACAAATTAGAAGATTAATCACAATAGTCTGTTACAATAAAGGGTTAAAATGTATTTGATTTCTACAGTGAAGAATATGCAGTGCTATTTTACATTTGTTTACTTTATTTCTGTACCTGAAAACTTTTATATTTACCTAAAAAGCAGTTTATTTCATATGTATCTTTGTTCTGTTGTCTTTATGTAGGCCTGCTGAATGTTAAATAGATCCAGTCGATGTTCATTAAAAAATATTTGATGATTCAATTCAATTCACATCTATTTGTATAGCGCTTTTCACAATGCATATCGGGCGTCCTGAGGTAAAACAGAAAAGCAAATGGAGAATAATTAGCGTAGCTGCTGTTCATAACATTAAGCAAAAATAGTAGTGCAGAGGTGACAGGTGAATTGTGACAAATATTTTTAATTACTCACTGTGTATTTTACAGTACAATAGGATTATTGCAATTGCCCTCTATTCAATATTCCGTTTCACTTGGAAATACGTCACAACCAGACATCCCAAGTCTCCCGGAAGTTCCGGGATTATGAAAACAACAAACTCCTTAGACCTGTTTAAAGTTGCAATGGAAAATAAATAAAAGCAGTTTACATAAATAGTATAAGCAGCTTATATAAATAGTAAAAGTAATCTACATATTTAAACAATTAACGAATAATCCTTTTTTTTTTTTTTTTTTTTTGGGGGGGGGGGGGTACCTCCTTGAAATGACTTTTTGCAGGTTGGGATGTCTGCACAACACTGGAAAACACTTTTTCACTGCTTGAACGTAAACGGTGTAGAAGAATGACAGGGAGAGGAGAAAGTAAAGGTTAAATTGAAGGAGGCAGTTCAGTCATTGTGAGGGAAACCTTATGTGGCCACAACGATATTCAACCGCTTTCTTAAAACTGAAATTATCATTGAGAGAGATGCTGATCACTCACTCATGGCCTGATTACTGCAGGCTCCTCCCACTCGTCCTCCTCCTCCAATCAGAACGCTGGAAGACTCATTGATCACAGCTGCACTGGAGTACAGGAGCTTTGAAAAGCTCTCGTGGTGAATCAGTGTCTGTCTGACGCTCGCTCAGATCTCTCTCATTTTCCTCCCTGCGGTATGGTAATATAATGTTTCCTCCTTTCAGCTCCAGTCTCTTCTGGGCTGTTTGTTCTTTTGGCTTTTATCAGTTTGGGCCTCTATGTTGGGCTCATTATGGGGGAACCTTTTGACAAAACCATTTTCAGTCTCTTACTCATTTGCTCATGAGTTTCTGTCCAGCTGACAATCTCCATGAAGAAAAGTTTGCCCTCAGACTATTTCAAACCAGAAGAAAAGAAGTGGATATTTTTCAGCATTGATGATGTTGCAGTATAAGATGGTTGTGTTGGTCAGTGAATCCTGAAAACAGACGCTGTATGGCGGTTTCCACACTTCATGAAGCAGCACAGCCATTTTCAGCTGTGAGGAGGAGAAGAAGAAGAAAGGTTTCATCTCAGCAGGATTTCTGAAGATCAGTGTTTATTTGAAATGAACTCAAGATATAATATTATACGAATAAAACACAGACTAAGGTTCACATGCATCGGTAATGAATAGGATCCAGAATAACATTAATTTGTGTCCTAAAAACTGATATGTAATGTTGATTCACCAATATTACCGTTGATATTTGTCCAGCATTGTTTCAACATTATACTGAACCAGCATCACTTCATAATGTTGATTCAACGATTGATTTGTTAATCTCAATATTGTTTCAACAGTAACTGAGGGTGCAAAAGTAATGTGAAAGAATATCACTTTATAATGACCATTGATTTGAGGTTGAAATTTCAACATTGTTTCAACATTAGCTGAGGGTACAAGAATGATACTGAAGCAACATCACTTTCTAATGTTAATTTGATGCAATTGGCGTTGTAAGACTTGGTTTTGCTGCTGAGACAAAAGCTGAAATCAAACAATAAAGCTCATCAGGAGAGAACATCTCAAAGAAACAGCATAAGACACCGCCTTGCCCAAACTCTCCTCACTCATCTATACAAACGCTTTCCCCCAGACTTCAGGCACTGAAAGCTCTCTAAGAAAGACTTTACACTGCGTATGATGTATCATGTGAATCTATTGTTTTTCACTTTCATGTTTGGTATCATTTTAAAGGGTTAGTTCACCCAAAAATGAGATTTCTGTCACCCTCATGTCGTTGCATGCCCGTAAGACCTTCGTTCATCTTCAGAACATGCTCCGACTGTCAGACTAACAGTAGCATGTGGTGACGGACACACCCGTGCTTCATCTAAAACGGGTTTACGACCTGTGGGGCACGAGCACCTGATCTTTAGTCTTCCACGAGAGGGGCAATTTGACTATTCTGCCAGCTAATTGTTGGCTATGTTACAGCAGGTTTGGTGCAACTGAATTTGAGCAAAAACAGGAGTGAAATTAGATAAACATAGGGGTGCGTGTGTACAAAAGGTTGAAAACCCTTTTATTATCTTTTGTGTGTGTGTGTGTGTGTGGTTATAAAAATAAATCAACAATGAACAACAGTCTTTAAAATGATTTAAAACAATGAGGCAGTAATAAATGTTTTAATGAAAGTAACAAAAGCAAGTTATTTTATGGTTTTTAACAACACTGTAAAAATACATAATATAATGCATATTATATCAAAAGCCTGCAGCTAGATGATGGTTGTTGTTACACTTCTTGCTATTGTTTTACTATTGCAAATCCTTTTTTAATATTGGCCAAACAACATTTAATTCAAATTAATTAATTCAATCTACTCTACTGATTCTGAAGACCTTGAGAAGCTCAGGAGTGTTTGACCAGAGCAAGATTTGAGGAACCCTGGATTTTTATGGATAATCTAAGAAGAGACTGATCTCAGAACAAACAAACACAGTCTGAAGGCTTTCGATTTATTCTTGTGGAAATCTGAGACAAAAACAGTCAAACAGAGAGACTCACCTGAACGACGGCCATTTTCCAGCTGATTCCTCCAGATCTTCTATCAGGAGATCAAACCTCAGCGTGGATCAGCTGTGTCTCATCAACCAATCACATTACAGCCTAGACTCTGAGCAGCTACTTCATTTCAACAAGTACTGACTCGACGAGCTCTAAAAGAGTACGTACTTTATAGCCTGATCACGTTAAGAGTGAATGTGATCATCATCGTTCATCACGTGACCTATGGCGTTATCACAACAACTTAAAAGATATGAGTGACAGGTTTAATTCATCTATCTGTAAATATCTTGATATTGATTCAACTAGGAATTATTCAAAGATATTTAACCATGTCATTGTTCTTGCTGAAAGCTCAAACGTGATGCGTAACACGAGAATGAATCTCATTGGTTCTTGAAGAAGCTCAAACGTGATGCGCAACACGAGAATGAATCTCATTGGTTCTTGAAGCTTAAACGTGATGCGTAACACGAGAATGAATCTCATTGGTTCTCACACGTCAAGCGAACATGCTTGAGCTTCAGTTCACCACATCTGATGTGAGTTGATGAATGTTTATCTGTGAATGAAAGCCTAAATTCAGTCTGTTCATCAAATAAAGTGATCCAGTCTCTTCACAAAATTTGGACTAAATCACTGAGTTTATATGGATTAGTTTTATGATTAGTTTTATGTTTTATATTAGTTTAGTTTTATGATTGTTTTGAAGCATCAAAGTGGTAGTTGCGTGGACTGTCAATGGAGGGACCGAAATCTCTCAGATTTCATTAAAGTATCTTCATTTGTGTTTCGAAGATGAACGAAAGTCTGTCAGGTTTGGAACGACATGATGCGAGTAAATGACAGAATTTCATTTTTGGGTGAACAAACTCTTTAACCCTTTAAGACCTGAACGTTTTTTCAGAGTTTTTTTTTTCTGAGCGACACACACAAAAGTAAAGACTCATAACTCCAAAACTCTAGCAAGGGGTCAAAAGGTAGGTATCATTTGAAAGAAAACATTTTAAATTTTAAGAAAATATAAATTACATTACATTTGGACATTTTCTTGCTGAGAAACAGCTGATAAAAGACAAAAAATATATAATTTTTTTTAAATTTTTCTTTTTTTTTATTTGACATGGAATAACTCAGGAACACAATAAGATCGCTAAAAAATTCTTTTTTGGTGATGCTCTCCTATATGTGAGCTGCATCTGGTTCAAATTTCGTGGTGATAGCATAAAGAATAGTTTGAAAAATTGTTGTTCTTTTTTTCCGCAGACAGGTGGCGCCAACGGGCGGTAAACTCCGGTTTAGAGGTGCTTCTCAGCACTCGTTAGGAGTTTTTCCAAAATGGTTAGATGCATTAAAAAGATGAGATTCTAAGCTTTAAAATGATATCTATTATGTGTTATTCCACGTTGGAAAACGAACATGGATGGGTCCGGGAACATTGGATACACACTGCATCCCGGAGAGATGAGAGACATGTTTTTAGCCAAGTATGTTAAATCATTCCGTAATATCTTGTGATCAACGCAATATATTATATTGATTTTGGATTCATTTTAATCTTGAGAATCTGCTTTAAATATTGATGTGCAATTTTCTATGATCTGTGCATTTTTCATGAAGTTATGAGCACGTGAAATATACATACTTGTATTCAGTTAGCGGCTGTGCTATTTTTGTTGTAAACGCATATTACTCAGACTCATTAGAGCGTGAAAACAATGGAGGCTTGTTGGAGGCTTGATATGAAACTTTAAAGTCTCTGGTTTTGTATGCAAAAAGAATTTTTGTGCTACCTATATGGATTCAATTTTTATTGGCTTTTAAAGAGAGACACGCAAATGGGAGCGCCGACGCTCCATCCAGTCTTAAGGGGTTAAGGCCAATTCACAGCGCACTGACAGACGCCGACCATAACAAAATGATCCTGTGTCACTTCTCGGACGCAAAACTCGTCAACTGTCTGTCAGTGTTTGTGGGCATCGCTCTGTGCCGTGTGAATTGCGCTTTAAAGCACCAAATGATGGGAGTAGAAAAATATAATGGTTGCTTCAGCCAAACACATTATTGAAAGAAAGATAAGAAACACAGAGTGCAAAGAAGAAGATTTATTATATGATATTTGCAATGTTTACAACGGACGCAGGCTAGAACAGCTTTATGATATCTTAATCTTGATTACCGTCACCATCACACTGGTGGGCTCAGAGCTGCTGGAGCTGCTGGTGGTGGATGGGAAGGTGGCGAGGAGCTGGTGGACGGCTGCACACATCATAGATCAGGTGTTAAAGGAGAAATGAATGGAGCTTCAGTGTGAAATGTGTTTCTGACAGCAGATTCACAGCTTCAGGATCAGGGCTGGTGTGGTTAGTGTGATACAGAAGTGTGCAGCTGTTGCTCTCTAAATAAACACATGTGGACTGAACAGCTGAGCTGGGAAAATGTAATCATGTGATGCGTGCCTGAGATGACAGTGAAGTGTGCTGCGTTTGTGTCCTTCACTCCAGAAAGTTCAGCATTTACACAGACAGACAGTAAAAGCTTTAGCGTCGTGTCTGATTATGTAGAGACTGATCAGAGTCTGTGTGTGTTGTGTGTGTGTGTGTGTGTGGACCTGAGCATCTGTGCAGTTCTCTGTGTGTGTGTATGTGTATGTGTGTACCTGAGGGGGTGGTGTTCTCATCTCCCTCTCAGCCTCGCCCACCAGGACAGCCACGGCTGCTCTCGCTGCCTCCTCTCTGGCCTGCCGTTTGCTCGAGGCGCTCATGGGGAGGAAGGTGCGCCCCCCCATCTTCACTTGGTAGCTGAACCTGAAAGACAGAGAGACTGTGAGAAGAGAGACTGACAGGTGTGTGACACGTGACCTACATCAGGTGTGTGTGTGTGTGTGTACCTCTGAGCGTTGGAGGTGCCCGTTTGCTCTACAAACTCTATTGTGAGCTCCTCCCCACGAGCGCTGGCGTATCGGCGCAGGCCAGAGAGGGGATGATCTTGAAGGCAGTCGAGCAGCCCTGGCCGTCCTCGGCTTGATGTCTAGGACAGAGAGAAACTCTTGATTAGATCATGTGACAGAAAATTTTCAATTCAAACTTTATTTCAGACTCATAAAAGGTCCATAAAAGAAAACATTTAAACAATACAAACAAACAATAACAATACAACAGAACAATACAATAACAAATTAGGAACCATATAAGCACTTTCTCTAGTGTCTCCAGAGCTCAGAGCTAAATGTGACAGTGCTCTGCTCAGGCATTGTTAAAACATTTATAATATCATTGTGTGAGAGCTCAAGGCGCTTCATAAATGTATACACAAAATTCCGAATCACCGCACTTAGTGTGGGAACATTATTTTGAACAAATAACAGACTGGCACTTGTCCATCGAGGGACCTTTAATAACATGCGAAGTGTATCATTATATGCAACCTGCAACTTCCTATATTTACTTTTACTGAAACTGAACCACAAATGGGAAGTGTAAAGCGGGGTGCAGTAAGCTTTAAACAGACACACTTTTACCTTATTTGAACACATGTGAAATTTGCGTGCCAACATATTTGCTTGTGCATACAATTTACAATACTGTCTCTGAATGTCATCATCATCACATAGGTCACTCCTGATAATGTGACCAAGATATTTGACCTTTTCCACAACAGCAAGCTCCTCTCCAGACAAGTAAAACACAGGAGGAAACACAGACTTAAGGTTCTCTTTTGTTCTTACAACCATTACTACGCTCTTCTTAGAGTTAAACTCATATTGTTCTCCATAATCCGAACAGACTCTCAGCAGCTGCTGCAGTCCTGCAGAGTAAGGAGACATGACCAAGTCATCAGCATAAAGTAGATGGTTTAAGAGTCTCTCACCCAGCATACATCCTGTCTTACATTGCCTGAGTCTTTGAGAAAGATCGTCCACATACAAATTGAACAGCAAAGGTGACAGGATCCCACCTTGTCTCACTCCATTTGACACTAAAAATGGTTTGGATGTTACAGCTCCCCATCTTACTTTCATTGTTTGCTGTGTGTACCAAAAATGTATAATTTGAATTAAATAGGGGGGAACCCCTCTTTGTTTCAACTTCTCAAACAGTTTGCCATGGTTAATGCGGTCAAAGGCTTTTGAGGCATCCAAGAAGCACAGAAACATAGTGGAGTTCTGTCCTTACTGCCTCTTTTAATGAGTAAATACACATCAGTTCTGTGTTTACTTTTAAAACCAAACTGCTCATCAGTGACACAAATATAACGCTGAAACTGCTCTAAAAGTATTAATTCCAATACCTTGGATAGTACACCGGCTAATGCAATAGGCCTATAGTTTTCAATACTGGAGATTTTTCCTGTTTTATCCTTAACCCTCAGGGGTCTGAGGATTTTTGGGACCCTGGAGAAGTTTTGACATGCCCTGACATTTGTGCTTTTTTCAGTTGTTCATAAACATATTAATGTAAAAAGTGTCATTACACTGTATTCAGCACAAACTAGGCTACAATAATATGTGAGGAACATGTATGTACATGTATGTGTTTTTGAAGGAATAACGTTTATGCGTGGTTATTGAAAAAACAAAAAACTTAAGTCACTGAAATAAAGCCAAAAAATATATATTAAATCTTTGTTCACAAGACTTCTGGGTATTTGAGGTTGTAGACTAGAGTTTTTGCTTCAAAATGAGGTAAAAATTATACTGCCTGCTTGTTCATATAAAACAATAGAGAGATTTAAATTTTCTAAAACATCTTTGGTCAAGAAACACAGTATGCATGGAGGTGTGAATAATCATGAATAATGGGTGATTCTCACCTGAGAAGACAAAAGAATTGCATAAAGAACCTCTAATGAACTGCATATTAATGAGCTCTTTCAGTCAGGTAGGCTGTGAAAAAACCCTCTGTGATCATGTCTCAAATCTCATCATAATGTAAATCAAACATACAGAAAAAATAGCAATACTGTGAAATATTATTACAATTTAAAATAATTCTATTATATTCTTTAAAATATAATGTATTTCTGTGATGCAAAGTGTCTGAACAGTTATGTTACCTCTATGGCATTTCATATAGGCTTTTATCTTAAAAGCATGCACATTTGGAGAAAATATTGATGGATTCTCATATGTTTGTCAATTTTCTATACAGAGGAGTAATATTTATTCAGGATTTATTGTCATTACTATGAGTGCTGGATACTGTGTTTTGAATTCATACTCGCAGCCGGAGGGCGCTCTGTACACCTTTAGTCCACAATTGCCTGAGCACTGAAGAAAAATAGGCAATCCAGGAACTAACCGAACTAACAGAGGCCAGAGATCGCTAACTATGGCTATTCAAAACACTTTTCAAGACTATAAATACACGATTGAGACGATGTATGCATGTATTGACTCACAATTTGCGTCTGAATAGCGCTGGCTCCGTGGGCGTGGCCGCATTAGCAGATAATGAGCTGAATCACGGATTTCTGACATGGCTCTCTTTTCATACAGATTACATAAACACAGAATATTTGTTTTCGATTTGACTTACACGATTTAAAACCTGACATTTCAATGTTTTTTTTAGACATAAGTCTAATTTTTTTTTCATTAGTATTCACTAAGTTAGTTCATTTTCTGAGAACTATCAGATTGGAGTTCGTTCAGAGGGAGACGAGAGATCACGCATCATGTTAGTTTTCTTTATTTTACAAAAAGCACAACATTTTGTTGTTACTCTGAGTGTACACAAATAAAAGAAGATATTCCACAGATTAAAATGGTGTATAACTCTTAATTGTATGTGCAACATTGACAGAGTATTTTGAGTCTCTTTCACACTGGTTAGAAAAAAAACGCGGTGATCACGCCGGCGTGACCGCCGACCCGAGAGTGTTAATTACGGGTAGAAACAGAACAGACAGCATAGAACTGGGCAATGTACCATGCATTAATAATCCAGTAAAACATAATGAAAGCATTACCCCCAGTCTATGACTGGCAAACTTGAAATGTTCTGTTGAAATCTGATCTAGGCCACTGGTTTTACCCAAAGCTAATTTCTTAACTGCAGCATTAATTTGTTTAACTGTGACTACCAAATTTTCATGACAGACATCACCAATATTAAGTACTCACTTTTAACACAATTGAATAAATCATTATAATGTTTCTCTAGAGTTCAGCAATATTTTCAGGCCCAGTAACCCCCTCAATAGTAGAAGGTTGGGGGACTTTAGCAGCATTCATTACTTTCACCCTTTTCCAAAAATTCTGCACTTCATTTTGTAACAGTTTTTGGGCTAAAGAGTCAGCACAGAATGTATGCTCATTATTTTTTATGAATTGAACAGCATATTTATCTGTTTAACTGTTTGTCTCTTCGCTTCACATACAGGGCCACTTCTTGGTTTACCAGCAGTAACCCAGTTGTTAAAGGCCTCTCTGGCATGCTTATGAAGTTCCCTCACATGCGCATTCCATCCCGGTCTAACATTATGTTGCTTATACCTTCTGTTACAGAATGATTTACTAGCATAAGTTAGCCCTGTCACTATTTCATCATACATATGACAGAGAACATCTTTATGATTCTGGTTAACACAATTGATATCACTGCAAATTAACGCTTCATGAGGAATTTGAACATTTCCTAGGTAATTTTCAGACAAATTGTAATAATGCTGTAGATCATACTCAGTGAGTTTAGCCCACTCAACCTTCACATATTGTGCATGGTTATCCTTATCAATGAGCTCTGGCAGGCTCTCCAGATTCAACATAAAAGATACAGGTATATGGTGGCCATCCCATACAAGATTTCAGCCTTCACAATACTTCCATGAGCATCAGCAGTACATATACAGTGGTCAAGACATGAGGTAGTGTTCCAAGCCTCACTCACATATGTGTAGCTGTCATGGGGCAAGAGGGCCTTACTTGACAAGCATAGCTTGTTACAGAATTGGGTTAAATGCTGACCAAATGAGGACTTCACATCAGATATACACTCACCTAAAGTATTATTAGGAACAGCATACTAATACTGTGTTTGACCCCCTTTCGCCTTCAGAACTGCCTTAATTCTACGTGGCATTGATTCAACAAGGTGCTGAAAGCATTCTTTAGAAATGTTGGCCCATATTGATAGGATAGCATCTTGCAGTTGATGGAGATTTGTGGGATGCACATCCAGGGCACGAAGCTCCCGTTCCACCACATCCCAAAGATGCTCTATTGGGTTGAGATCTGGTGACTGTGGGGGCCATTTTAGTACAGTGAACTCATTGTCATGTTCAAGAAACCAATTTGAAATGATTTGAGCTTTGTGACATGATGCATTATCCTGCTGGAAGTAGCCATCAGAGGATGGGTACATGGTGGTCATAAAGGGATGGACATGGTCAGAAACAATGCTCAGGTAGGACGTGGCATTTAAACGATGCCCAATTGGCACTAAGGGGCCTAAAGTGTGCCAAGAAAACATCCCCCACACCATTACACCACCACCACCAGCCTGCACAGTGGTAACAAGGCATGATGGATCCATGTTCTCATTCTGTTTACACCAAATTCTGACTCTACCATCTGAATGTCTCAACAGAAATCGAGACTCATCAGACCAGGCAACCTTTTTCCAGTCTTCAACTGTCCAATTTTGGTGAGCTCGTGTAAATTGTAGCCTCTTTTTTCCTATTTGTAGTGGAGATGAGTGGTACCCGGTGGGGTCTTCTTCTGCTGTAGCCCATCCGCCTCAAGGTTGTGCGTGTTGTGGCTTCACAAATGCTTTGCTGCATACCTCGGTTGTAACGAGTGGTTATTTCAGTCAAAGTTGCTCTTCTATCAGCTTGAATCAGTCGGCCCATTCTCCTCTGACCTCTAGCATCAACAAGGCATTTTCGCCCACAGTACTGCCGCATACTGGATGTTTTTCCCTTTTCACACCATTCTTTGTAAACCCTAGAAATGGTTGTGCGTGAAAATCCCAATAACTGAGCAGATTGTGAAATACTCAGACCGGCCCGTCTGGCACCAACAACCATGCCACGCTCAAAATTGCTTAAATCACCTTTCTTTCCCATTCTGACATTCAGTTTGGAGTTCAGGAGATTGTCTTGACCAGGACCACACCCCTAAATGCATTGAAGCTACTGCCATGTGATTGGTTGATTAGATAATTGCATTAATGAGAAATTGAACGGGTGTTCCTAATAATCCTTTAGGTGAGTGTATGTCTCTCTATATATGCATGTCTCATCAGGCCTGTTCTCCTTGGCTACCTGTCATCATGTGTCGTCCTCACTGTTATTATCATCATCATCATCTGTATCACCTAGATGTTTTCAGTTATTAATGTTCGTTACAAATGAAAAAAAGGCACTCACCTTCTCCCTAAACAAACAATCCCGTGCGTTAGGCCTCTGGCTCGGCCTGGACGCAACGGTAACCCACGGCGAAATATCTTGGCGGAAACATGACGTATCCATCGTTTGCAAAAAACGGTACCTTGTTCATGGTTTTTGGTGCTGTTTTCGCGGAGATATTTGCAGAAAACCAGCGGGTCCGATTCAAAATGGCGGCCATGCTTCAGAACGCGAGAGTGTTGCTTCTCTGTGTATTATTCCTAATCCAACAGAAATAGCACCTAGAACGCCGCACACCTGAACGTGGCAACAACAACTCCTGTGGTAAAAAAAAAAGATGCAATTAGTATTCACTCCAGGAGTACAAATATCTGCTTACAAGACAAAAATGGTATGCATTTTTATGCATTATGTCTACATACCTTGTCCTTTTGTGCCAAAGTCCTTGAGGGCCAGGCCTGTCCACTTTTGATTCTGGATCGTAGTGATGACCTATGGATCCGACTCCACCTGCACCCTAGTGACGGATCTCCACTTTGCCACTACATCCTCGGGGCAAGGACAGTTGCCAGTCCAACCCTCTTTTTGGATCAGCCGTGACACCTTGCTGACAGACGGGGGCCGTCTTGAACACTGGGCTGTCAAAGACAAATGTTAAATTAAAATTCTTGTCCATAATGTGAATTGTTACTTTGATTATAGAAATATGTATTCAATTTTTTATAATAAAGCACACCAACTTACACAAGAGGAGCTCCTCCCGCTTGGCCAACTGCATAGACCTCCACCTGACAGAATGTTTTATGACAGGTGGAGGTCTGTGCAGTTGGCCAAACCCCGCAGTGGTCCGCTTCTTTTTTGTGGGCGGGGTGCTACTCGCCGTCGCTGGAAACTGCAGGAGAAATGCTCCAAAGTCCCCTGTCATCCTGGTCAGCTGGGCCTCTGCCTCTCTTCTGTTTCCGAACTCTCCTCTCATCGGCCGGCTCATCAGAAGAAGAGCTGAAAATTTGAGAAGATTTCATGTCAGCTACTTCCAAGGTCTGTCTAGCTTTCTGTCAGAGTTTGAACAAACAGAAAATATATGAATGTTGTGTGTTTTGGATGATGACACATACCATGCCATAGTAATTTGGGCTCTTCTGGCTTGAAAAGCTTGGTAAATCGTACCTGCAATGAAGAAACAAATCTCAGATTAATCCTCAATTCTTTCAGTGTATTTTTCTTACAGAAAATAATATTATTTGAACTTTATGTAGTACATAAGCCAGACTATCAACTTAATTATTTTATATTTCTCGGTACAGTGCGTATAAATGCATACACTATTATATATGATTCTGCTAAAACTCATTGTTCATGCAAGACGCCTGAGGTCACTCGTGACGTTGCCAACTGGCAGCCCTTGTTTGGACAGGAAAAATCTGCCCTGGTCGTCCTGACTGTCCTGCAGACATCTTGGACGAATCTTCTGGAAGTATGCGTCCAGCATCTGTGGAGATCAGATATGAAGTTAATGCATACCGAAAACTTTAAGAGATCTGAACTCTGACCCTGATAAGATTCTCCCCAGGTGTTGCATCCTTATCCTGCTCTCACCAAATTTGACCTAGTTTATTGTAAAGTATAAATTGCATATCACCTAACTGCATATTCTTTTTTTTATTCTTTATTTTAAAAGGGACAATGCACATTTTCTTTATTAGTCTTCAAATGAATTAATTAGTATAGTTTATTAGTATAATTTATTGGGTAAGCTTTAAATGTGTGCATCATTAACCATATATTTGAAAATGCTGGGCAGAAATCCTGTTAGAGAACTTACAGCAGAGTCCTCCTCCTCCTCTGTGAGGGAAAATTTTGCACTCTGCTTTGTGGATTGCACCTCCATGTGAATTCGTCCATCAACATTTCTCTTGTTGATCCAGTCTGAAGCCTGGAAAACAAAGAACACCGTGAGTGACTGACTTTATACACACTGAGGAAACACTGTAAAGTAAAAGTACTTACTTTAACCCTTTAAGACCTGAAGGCTTTTTTAGAGTTTTTTTTTTCTGAGCGACACACACAAAAGTAAAGACTCATAACTCCAAAACTCTAGCAAGGAGAGTCAAAAGGTAGGTATCATTTGATAGAAAACATTTTAAATTTTAAGAAAATATAAATTACATGACATTTGGACATTTTCTTGCTGAGAAACAGCTGATAAAAGACAAAAAATATATATAGTTTTTTTAAAATAATTTTTCTTTTTTTTTATTTGACATGGAATAACTCAGGAACACAATAAGATCGCTAAAAAATTCTTTTTTGGTGATGCTCTCCTATATGTGAGCTGCATCTGGTTAAAATTTCGTAGTGATAGCACAAAGAATAGTTTGAAAAATTGTTGTTCATTTTTTCCGCAGCCAGGTGGCGCCAACGGGCGGTAAACTCCGGTTTAGAGGTGCTTCTCAGCACTCGTTAGGAGTTTTTCAAAATGGTTAGATGCATTAAAAAGATGAGATTCTAAGCTTTAAAATGATATCCATTTTGTGTGTTATTCCACGTTGGAAAACGAATATGGATGGGTCCGGGATCATTGGATACACACTGCATCCCGGAGAGATGAGAGACATGTTTTTAGCCAAGTATGTTAAATCATTCCGTGAGTAATATCTTGTGATCAGCGCAATATATTATATTGATTTTGGATTCATTTAGCGTACTTGTATTCAGTTAGCGGCTGTGCTATTTTTGTTGTAAACGCATATTACTCAGACTCATTAGAGGGTGAAAACAACGCAACAGAAGCATGTTGGAGGCTTGATATGAAAGTTTAAAGTCTCTGGTTTTGTATGCAAAAAGAATTTTTGTGCTACCTATATGGATTCAATTTTTATTGGCTTTTAAAGAGAGACACGCAAATGGGAGCGCCGACGCTCCATCCGGTCTTAAGGGGTTAAATGCCCTCACTGCTTCTGGTCGCTGGAAGTATCTCAGGACCAGGATCAGAGAGGGCCTGCAAGAAAGGACTGGAGCTCAAAATAAGTTATGGTTACTTATGCTTTTGGTTACTTCTGTCCTGTTGTCTTTTATCTCAAACGCCAGTTATTGAACAATGATTAAACAACTGAATCTATACATTTGCTTGTCTTTCCCTTTGTTTGTTTGTTTTTTGTCTGATAGACTAATAATAAGCGAATGATTTGAATCAGGAATGGTGGATACATTTAGAAGGTGTAGTGTCTGGGTTGTTCGAGGAACAGGATAGGGGAAACACTTTTGAAAAGTAAGACAGAAACTTATTTTCATACATGCTTTTTATTCGTCAACACAGAATTGTTCTTAGTATAGCATGACACACTGACTGATAATACACTAAAAATGAAATGTCAACCAGTGGTAAGAATTGAAAGAAACAAGAAACAAAGTCTATTCACATTTTCTCAACTATTTTTAGTAAAAAATAGGGTTAGGGGTTAGGTTTATGTAAATCCAATAATCGGGTTCCAAAGGAACCCGAATATGTTTATGCACTGTCCATTCTTTCAGCTGACCGCTCCACATGTGTAAGAAGCCGAAGATCGGAAATGCCCGCATCGCCGGCCACCAACTGCTCCCCGATCCATTATGAAAAATAAAAGTATCCATGTGTACTCACAGATGTAAGAAGAAAAGGTAGAAAGGAATAAGCCAACACATCACAAGAGATCTTTAATGGATGTAAATTAGAGTCCCTAAGAAACAAATGGAAAAAAAAGAAAAAAGATAGGAAAGGATAGTTGTTTTACAGTAACTCTGTATGGAGTTAACTGTACTTCACTCCATCTCAAAAAGGAAAAAAGCTTTACATGTTACGAGTCCTATGAGCTTTTTTTAAATCTCCCATGAACTTTTTTATGTGTTTATGAATCTTTTTTAGCTTTTATAGAATATTTATTACAGGGTAAAAATGAAGAGGGGTGAAATAAACATAGGGTAAAAATGAAGAGGGGTGAAATAAATACAGGGTAAAAATGAGAAGGGGTAGAATAAATACAGGGCTAAAATGAGAAGGAGCGGAATAAATGAAGGGACAGTGACGGTTAGGTTTAGGATGTGGGCAGGGTTTAGAATGGTTAGGGTTAGGTTTTTTGGGGTTTACAACGAACTCCCCCCACACAATCTCACCAGATTGTGTGGTTTGGTTTAGGGAGAACGAGGAAAGGCACGGGCCGGCGCATGTTTGTGAGGGTGGAGGAACTGTGAATTCCGGTTTTGCGTTGGAGGTTAGTTTCGAAAGTTAATCTGTTCTTTAAGGTAGTTTCCGATTTTGGATTGATAACGTTATGTTTCGTCTTACAAAAAACGTATTGTAGTGTTATTGACCCATTTTTTTGTGTTGTCTCTGGTTTTTAGGAATGCGAAGTTTCTGATCTGAACTTGCTCTGGACCAGCGAACCGAGCCGAAAGCCCAAAGGCTACTAGCCCGATAATCCTGATCCAGCATCACACTCCCTTCCAGTGTTAGAGTATTACGGTGTGTATTCATGAGACCGCTTGTGGGTAGGTCTGTGATGGTTAGGTTCAGGGTAAGTTTTAAGTCGGGCTATCCTGAGTAGGTGTGAGACGGTTAGATTTAGGGTAAGTTTTAGGTCGGGCTATCCTGAGTAGGTGTGAGACAGTTAGGTTTAGGGTAAGTTAGGTTTATGTAGATCCAATAAACGGGTTCCGAAGGAACCCGAATATGGTTATGCACTGTCCATTCTTTCAGCTGGCCGCTCCACATGTGTGAGAAGCCGAAGATCGGAAATGTCCGGATCGCCGATCACCAACCGCCCCCCGATCCATTGTGAAAAACAAAAGTATCCATGTGTACTCACAGATGTAAAGAAAAGGTGAAAAGGAATAAGCCAACACATCACAAGAGATCTTTTAATGGATGTAAATTAGAGTCCCCAAGAAACAATAGAAGAAAAGAAAAAAGATAGGAAAGGATAGTTATTTTACAGTAACTCTATAAGGAGTTAACTGTACTTCACTCCATCTCAAGAACGCTTAATATGTTACGAGCCCTATGAACTTTTTTAATCCCCATGAACTTTTTTATGTGTTTATGAATCTTTTTTAGCTTTTTGTAGAATATTTATTATAAATTAGGGTTAGGGTTAGAGTTAGTGTTAGGGTTAGGTGGAGAAAAGCAACGCCTCCCCCCAGATAACCGTCTCACGGCTATCCAGTTTGGGATAGGGAGGACGCAGGAGTGCACTGGCCGGCACATGTTTTTGATGAGGCTGATCCACCCATAGACGCTGGTTTTACCCTCTTTCTGAATAATCCATTTTTTATGGCTCTTATTTTACTGAGTTGCAATCGAAAACCCCCCCAGGTTCTATTCCATACTTCCTATTATGGATACCCACGAGCACCCAAGATTCTCTCATTTTTTAAGCCAATTGCGTGTCCAGGGATAATCCAAAACTAATTATATCCTCCTATGAGGACTAAGCTTAAGCATGTTACCGGAGATCCCTCTTCCATGATGACTCCTGTAGGGGTTATGTTTAGGCCTGTATCCATATATCCCAAATCAAGGAGTTAACTTATCCACCCAAAAGACACGTCCTCAGTGGTGTACCTCAGGATCATTGGGTGTTTCGGCTCTTTAAACACCAGACACCCTCCTCCGAGGCGGTCCGCCAAGGTGATCAATCCTGGCGTGTGTCCTCCCTCCCAGTACAACCCAACCCCCAAAACTGCCACCATTTGCTAAATCCATCCCCAACAACCTCAACCAACCTAGAATATCCCTCTAATGCTAGTCATCGATAAAAGACTGGGTACCATTTACGGCCCTTCAACCCAAGGCCACCGACTCTGCGTGCTGTCCAAGTGGACCCAGAGAGGTTGGATACCTATTGGTTCATCGGGTACCTAAGCACCAAGCTCTCACCGACCACTACCCCAACCATCTTCTCCCCCCCCCACCCCCTACTCCTATAACTATGAACTTCTCCCACCTTTGCCCCACCAGCCAAAAAAATTTTGTTTTTCCGGTCGGTGTGGGACATGAACCCCCGGGTCTCCTAACTCCTACACCTCATACCCTGACCACTACATATTATTCCTTGCTCCACACTGGTCTCAAACTCGGGTCCCTCTGTCCCCAAACCATTCCCTTAATCACTACACGATCCCACAATTCTCTCCCTGATCCCAGTACACCAGCCATATTAATTAGCAAGCTCCCAATTTAAAACCAAAAGAGCCGGATACCAGCCTCGAACCCAGGTCTCCCCACTCCCTAACCATCCTCCTAGACCACTACCCCACTGCATCTGAGGTATGTCGCCGGGGTTCCATCATCTAGAATCCGGGCTACTCCTGTGAGGGTTAGGTTTAGGTATTTCGCCGGGGTTCCGTCATCTAGAATCCGGGCTACTCCTATAAGGGTTATGTTTAGGTATGTTATTTTTTTGTTTAGGTATGTTTAGGTATATTACCAGTGAAGGCAATTTTAAGGTGGGTATAGATATATGTCTAGTCTAACTGCAACCCCCTACATTTGAATCCTAATCCCAAAGTCCTCCAAAATCAAACAATACAGCAGCCCCATAAATCAATTTATTTATTTGAAAGTATATTGTTTTATATTTACAAGCCATAATTTTTCAAGACAACTATTTTAGCCCATCCTTATATTCAGGCCCCTAGGAAACCACGTGTCCAATCTGTTAATCCAGAATTTTTCCCTCCTCCGCCTATCCTTTACACCCCACTCTGGATTGTGTTCTAGCCCAGAGACCTGCAAGTTCTGAATCCCGTGCCTGCGGAAATGAGGCACAAGGTTCCCCTTTCGTAATGTCCCTTTCCTCACCCCGTGCCGGTGCCCCCACATCCTTGTGAGGATCGAGTTCCTGGTTTCTCCCACATTTCTCTTGCCACACCAGGCACACCTGATGAGGTAAATGCAATTCCTTCGATTCAGGGGAATGGGCCTGGGTCAACTTATAGACCCCGGATTGTCCCCCTCTCACCCGGAGCCCTGATCTCCCTCCTTTTTTAAGAGTGTCCAGAGTTTTCTTCTTGCCTTTTCCACTGGCGGGACCCAATTGACTGTGTACCAGCCTATCATATAAGTTCCTGCCCTTCTTATATGCCGCCACCACCCTGTATTGAGTCCCCAGTGCCTCCCCTTGGGCCAACCTGCTAAAGTTCTTCTGGATACCCAAGGCCAGGCCTCTAGCAGTGCCGGAATACCAGACCACCAGTGGAAGAATCCTTTTCCGTTGTGAGGTGTTCCTGCCCTCCCGCCCTGCTGCCTCCTCCTTTGCCACAGTCCTTAAGAATTGCCTGGAGTAGCCTCTCCTCCTTAGTGCCCCAAACAATGTTTTAACCGCTTGCACCCTATCCCCTTCCCTAGTGCAAATCCTCCTAAATCTTAACAATTGGGCCTTCACTATGCCTTTAAAACATGAGGGTGGTGGTCACTGCCCCGATGCAACAAGGCATGCGTGTCCGTACTTTTGAAGTACACCTTTGAGTCCAGTCGCCCCGAGTGTTGAAACCCCGGCCCCTTGAAGACGGTAGTATCCAGAAAATTGATCTCTACCTCATTCCTCTCTACTTTCACCCAAATTGATGGGTGGTGCTGATTCAAGGTTTTGAAAACTTCAAGGTTTTGAAGTCTTTGAAACCCACCTCAGTATCTTCCCAAACACCCCAGATATCATCTAGATACCTCCACCCAGCCAGCAATGACATGTGGGGCCCAGATGAGGGCTTCATGGGCGGCAAATGTGGGCCCCATTATGGGCTTGCACCCGGGATCCACATTGGGGCAAGCCGTGGAAGCCCAGACGTACTAAAAGTGGGACCTGTAAGGGTACTGCATGGGTCTTAATTGGGCAATTCATGTCAGACCCATTTGGGCCCCACCTGCCCAAAGGGGTTTAAAGTGGGTTTGCAACATGGCTACACAGATGGGCTTTAAATGGGATCTGTAAGAGTCTTATGTGGGTCCTAACTGGGCAATTCATGCCAAACCCATTTGGGCCCCACCTGCCCAAAGGGGTTTAAAGTGGGTTTGCAACCGGGATCCACATGGGGGCCAGCCGTGGATGCCCAGATGGGTTTTAAGTGGGATCTGTAAGGGTCTTATGTGGGTTAACTGGGCAATTCATGTCAGACCCATTTGGGGCCACCAGTCTGAAGGGGTTTAAAGTGGGCTTGCACCCGGGATCCACATGGGGGCCAGCCGTGGATGCCCAGGTGGGTTTTAAGTGGGATCTGTAAGGGTCTTATGTGGGTCTTAACCGGGCAATTCATGACAGACCCATTTGGGCCCACCAGTCTGAAGGGGTTTAAAGTGGGTTTGCACCCGGGATCCACATGGGGGCCAGCCATGGATGCCCAGGTGGGTTTTAAGTGGGATCTGTAAGGGTCTTGTGTGGGTCTTAACCGGGCAATTTGTGTCAGACCCATTTGGGCCCCACCTGCCTAAAGGGGTTTAAAGTGGGCTTGCACCAGGATTCAACCGTGAATGCCCATATGGGCTTAAAGTGGGCTCTGTAAGGATCTTATGTTGGTCCTAACTGGGCAATTCATGCAAGGTAAGCCCAACCATTCATTTAAGGAAACAATCTAAGAAAAATTAAAAACGAAGAATGAATGTAAGTACAAGATAAATACAAGACACTTGATGCTTTGAACTGCAAGAAATATATTAAATTGAACAACAAAAATTATCTTTAAAAACCAATGTCACAACATACGGTAAACTAAAAAATATATTTTAAAAAAATCTCTGAAAAAAAACCTCCAAAAATACAATACAAAATACACTCATTATATAATACATTGAACAACAAACATAATCTTTAACAATTTAAATTAAAGCCTCATCCCAGGAACATCACGGTTGATGCTCATGATGCCAAACCACTCAGATGTTCCTGGGAGTCATAAGGCTGATATTAATTCAGCTCCATCAAATTGGCTGTGCTTGTTTTACTTTCATATACTTAAAATGTAGGTAATTATATTATTATTATACAATTATCATTTATTTAGCTCCTTTGTCAGAATATTTTACGAGTTTTAATAATTCTTATATTTTTATAATAAGATATCTGCAGCTATATTTGCTCTTTGGGTTATGCAAGCAAACAAAATTCAACCTTAGTCAATATTTATCCTTCATTTTGTATTAGCTGCTAGCAGGGCCGGCGATTGCTATAGGCGAACTAGGCGGTTGCCTAGGGCGACAAATATGTTGGGGGCGCGGGCGCCCTCTAGGGTCGCCGTTACGTTACGTTACGTTAGACAAGTGCGCAGTTGAAAATGAAGCGGTCTAATAAACCCTCCGGTGCACAGGGACGAAAACGGAGAAAGGAAGAAGATAAAAGGAAAACCCAGTATAGAGGTAAATCTTCTCATCTCAGCCATTAAGGTGTTAAATTAAATAAATTTGCTTAGTATTGTGCATCATCACCTTGAACGTTTCATTGCTGTCACTAAGCTATCACTAGCTAGCTAGTTACTTTGCTAGTTTGCTACGTATTACTAGCAAACGTAATTTCACTGATAACCTACATGGATGTAAATGTCAAAAGACCAGTATTTCGGATAACGTATGCATGCTAGTTATGAAAAGTACAGTTGCTCTCTACTCTACATTCATTATAACTAGCAGGCTCATACACACACAGTAACCATTATGCTGATAGTGGTGTTGACGTGGTGTTCACCCTTCTGTACAGTTCCCCTTTAGGAATATACTAAAATATGTTTTTTTTTTTTTTTTTAATTGGCCATGGCCAGATGCACTCAGGCAATATTTGCAGAGGCCGGCACCTGCTGGAGAAAGGACACCTGATCCTTCATGTTCTCCTCTCTCTGAACTTTGTAAGTACAACTAGTACTATTGTTGCTGTTTTTGTTATGTTATTATTATTAGCAATTATTACTTTTATAATCACATCACATTAATACTAATGTAATCAGTTATTATTTAGCCTTGTAGCAGCCTAATAGATTAGTAATAATAGTAGTGGTGGTAGTAATTGTAATTTATCTACTACAAGTTACATGGTCAGAGATAAAATGTATTTGTACAATGCAACTATGTGGTAGGATGATAGAAATGACCAAATGCAATTGTGTAACGAACAGCATGGATGAACTCTGTGTTTAAATACATACAGCTGCAGGAGTAGGGACATCCAGTAGTGGTACTCCAGGGACCAGTGACACACAGGCCAGGAACACACAGCCTGCATCAAGTGAGTCTATTTAATAGTATTTATTCAAGCCACATCCATACTTTAAAGTACAACAGAAAAAGGTTAGTATGTATTAAAATACAATAGCTTGTTTTCTTAAAGAAGTTCAACCACATTCATCATTTCACTCACTGCTTGTCTGGCTATACAGTATGCTTGTATACAGGTGAAGGTGAAGGGACACCCAGGACCACATCAAGCACTCAGGGCACCAGTGAAAGACAGACGACTGAGACCAGGGACACGCAGCCTGAAGGAAGTTAGTCCTTTGAATAACTAATTCAAGCTTACAACCATCTGACAATATGTACTAGAAGATAATGAAAACACATGGAAATCACAATAACATCCCATCCCTATGAATCTAATTTCAACCACAGTTTTAGTAAAACAAAACTCAATCTCGCCTAGGGCAACCAAAGGGCTAGAGCCGGCCCTGGCTGCTAGTGCAGTTGTAACTGCAACACTACAACTAACGATAGAAGCCAGCAAGATGCACAGGGAGACCGGGGAGACCAACATTATGATGTTTACAAGCCCAAAACATTTGAGACTGTTTGCTTACACATTTAGTTTGATTTGATTTGTTCCAATTTATTCTTAGAGCAAAAGGTAGGGACAGTGCAATATGTTGAAGTATGTGTTATGCAATATGTGCAATATGTTTTATGTTTAAAGCATGAGGAAGGGTTCGGGACGGAACCAAACTCTGAATCTGATATTGACTCAGATGAATTTGAAGTGAAATAATGATGAATATATTTTATATCACATCACCGTTATTGAATAAAAGTATATTGTGATATATTGATACTGAATTATTGTCCAGCCCTATAGCTAAACCAAACCCGCTGTTTTTCCTTTTGGTTAGATTCTACATCAGATTAAACAGCACAAACCAAAAATACAGACTACTGTACAATCTGCAGTGTTATTTTTATGGCAACATAATATTTCAACTTACCTTAATTTTATGGAAATTCGGCGTTGGTCGGAAGAAATATGCATTTCACCTCCAAGTCACAGCCAGCTTGCTTTCCGATTCCGAATGGACTGTTAACGTTTTGAGTGCGAAACAAGGCCTTTGCATACAGGCCCCAGAGATGTCCGAACTGCCTGACCAAATAACAATTTAATACAGTAAAATTCGTAAATTAAAGGATATGTGAGAGAATTAACAAACGACTTAACTGCTTCGCTGGCTTCATTATGAATGAGCCTAATTAGGTGTTGTTGTGCATAACAGGCAGTGGTGGAGAGTACTGAAAATCTGTAGTCAAGTACAATTAAGTGCATTGCTAAAATATTACTCAATTACGAGTAAAAGTACCGGTGTTAGAGAAATACTCAAGTAAAAGTACAGTTTGTAAAAAAAAAAAAAAATATTAAAAAGAAAATATTCAGAGTATTAGTTACTTTTAACCACTGATGTCACCGTCACTTCTCCAGACTAGGGCTGGAAATTGTGTGTTTTCCTTTACCAGAAGTTAACATGCCAACAATCTATTAATCATTAATAATTGATAAGATGCAAAACAAGTGTTTTTCCCTCATTTTTTTCTCATTTAAGTTTTTATTTCCTTATTAAGCAAATGTCTCCGGCAGACAAAAAACTAAATTACATGAGGAGCCACGACTATTGATTAAATATCCATGAATACATTTTTAACTGGTTAAATTCTTCATTCAGAATCAATGAAAGATCAATCATTAACGTCCTTTTTTTGTTTTGTTTTGTTTTCCGTCCTCATGACCCGGTTTTCATCGGCTTGTTTGCTATCAAATCACCTTACTGGCTACAAAAATGCAGATAAAAGGTTTGGATATGAATTAAAATTGTACTCAGTACTCAACTATGATTTTAAAAGTAACTTAGTAGATTACATGGATTAATGAATATTACAAGCAGGGCTTGACATTAACACCCGCCAAATGCGGGTAGATTTCAGCTGTGGACAGCCACTCCCACTAGCCACTTTGGTGGGTTGAATATAATTTCAGTTTACAGCCAAATGAGTTAACCCTCTGGAGTCTGAGGCTGATTTGGGGCCTGGAGAAGTTTTGACATGCCCTGACATTTGTGCTTTTTTCAGTTGTTCATAAACATATAATGACAAAAGTGTCATTACACTGTATTCAGCACAAACTAGGCTACAATAATATGTGAGGAACATGTATGTACATGTTTGTGTTTTTGAAGGAATAACATTTATGCGTGGTTATTGAAAAAACAAAAAACTTAAGTCACTGAAATAAGGCCAAAAAAAGTATATTAAATCTGTGTTACAAGACTTTTGGGTATTGGAGGTTGTAGACTAGAGTTTTTGCTTGAAAATTATGTAAAAATTATGCTGCCTACTCCTTCATATAAAACAATATATTGATTTAGTTTTTGTAAGACACTTTTTGCCAAGAACACAGTATGCGTGGAGGCGTGAATCACCACTGAAAATGGGCCATTCTCACCTGAGAAGACAAAAGAATTGGATAGTAATGAGCTGAAATGACTTGCATATTAATGAGGCATTTCAGTCAGGTAGGCTGTGAAAAAAACCTTCTGTGATGTCTCAAGCTCATTATGATATATGAAACATACAGAAAAAATATTATTACAATATAAAGTAATGGTTTTATATTATACTTTAAAATATAATGTTTCTGTGATGCAAAGAGTCTGAATATAGGCTTTTAGTTTAAAAGCATGCACATTTGGAGAAATATTGGATTCTCATATGCTTATGTCAATTTTCTATACAGAGGAGTTATATTATTTAATATTCATTGTCATTACTATGAGCGCTGGTGTTTTCAATTCATCCTTGAAGTCGGAGGGCGCTCTGTGCATTTTTAGTCCACAAATTCATCTAAAAGAAGAAGAGGCTATTCCATGAATGGAGTTTCCAATCATACTGCAGCCGGAGGGCGCTAAAGAAACAAAAACTCATCTAAAATTCATCTGTAGAAGAAAAGAAAACAGGAACTAACTGCATGTCTTCTAGAGCTCCCTAACCATGACTTTTACATCCAGATAAACACTTTTCAAGACAATAAAACACGATTGAGACGATGAATGCATGTATTGACTGAATTTGTGTCTGAATAGCGCTGGCTCCGTGGGCGTGGGCCGCATTAGCGGATAATGAGCTGAATCACGGACTTCTGACATGGCTCTCTTTTCATACAGATTACATAAACACAGAAGGTTGTTTTCGATTTGACTTACATGATTTAAAACCTGACATCTTAACGTTTTTTAGACATAAGTTAATTTTTCTGTGATTAGTATTCACTAAGTTACAGTTCATTTTCTGAGAACTATCATTGGACTTCGTTCAGAGGGAGAGGAGAGATCACGCATCATGTAGTTTTCTTTATTTTACAAAAAGCACAACATTGTGTTTTTACTCTGAGTGTACACAAAAAAGAAGATATTCTATAGTTTCATTTGATATATTACTTATGTCTCTATGACAAAAAATGACAGAGTATTTTAAGTCTGTTTTGCTGCAATGTGAAAAAAAAACCTGCAAAACGCGCCGGCGCGTTTTCAGACCTCAGAGTGTTAACTACCTCAGCCCCTCCCTTTACCGTCTTAAACCATAAACCATGTATATGTCAATGCATCCTGAAGATCTTCAGATAGCCTAACCAAACAGATCTACTGTACCTTTTACAGCCAACACATCAGTCATTGTTGGTGTATGAGCTACACCTTGATAGAAACACATGCTACTCCTTGGTCCAAGGACATCTAACAACACAGAAGTGGCAGACAGATTGATGATGAGGCCTCCTGCAAGTCCTTTTTTTCTTTTTTCCTCTTGTCCTGTCCAGCATCGAAGCAAGCAGAATGATGCTCTGTCTGCCATGTTGTGACGAGCAGATTTTGCTTTGCCAAGAGGAGCTTGAATGATAAGGCTCCCCTTGATATCCTAAGTTAAGCTTATTTTATTTTATTTTATTTTATTTTTGATGCTTGTTTGTAGATGAGCATTACATAATATTGCAGGACCTGAACCAATCACCCAAACCCATGGCCACTTGGCCCATAAATATGCCATTCAAGACCCATATATGTGTTCCCAGATCAAACCCATGCCCACTTGGCCCATAAATATGCCATGCAGACCCCATATGTGTTCCCAGTTCAAACCCATGCCCACTTGGCCCATAAATATGCCATGCAAGACCCATATATGTGTTCCCAGATCAAACCCATGCCCACTTGGCCCATGCCTGTCCCTTATGGGGCCCATGTAATCAGCTCATATGGGCTTCCTATGTGGGACTCGTACTACAAAACCTACATGGGACCCCCTGATTTCACCCAGCCAAAGCCCATGCCCACACAGTACCCATGGAACCCGTAGTTAACCCATCTGGGCCCCACGTGTCATTGCTGGCTGGGTGGTAAGTTTGTGTCCATTTATACTCTGATAAATACAACAAACAATCAATGCATTCTATGAGATGATGTCAACCAAAGTGTGAGTCATTAAACTAGGAGTAATTTGATATGAAACTCCACCTTGATGGCTACATATCTAGAAGATCTGTCGTCATAGGTCTTTGAAGTGTGTGTGGTGTGTTGTTGCATGAGAGAGAGAGAGAGAGAGCATGCGTTTGTTCTGGGTTAAAACAGCTGAAAATGTGTTCTTGATTCATCTAAAAATGGTTAGCTTATCTAATATTGCAACACTTGTGAAGATCGTTTATGTTTTCACACTCAGAGTTTATGACCTGAAAGTCCAGATATACATCTATGCCTTTTCTTCCATATCAGCTGTAGTTTGAGTTCTTGAGAAAGAGCTGCTGATTCCTCCATATGAAACACTTAAAAGACACTGATATTAGAACAAAAGATATAAAACCATTTTCCACAATCAAAAATCAAACTATGAAGTGATAAACTTTTTTTGCTATAAACTTGTTTGCTTTAATATGACAGAAATACTGCACAGAACAAACTCATTCATTTCCATTCACAACAGACTTGTTTGACCCATCAAACTCTGCAGCTCTGGTATCATCTGAATTCAGAGTTTCCCACGTAAATATGACTTCAATATGCCATTCATGTGGATAAAACACAAATATGATTCTTCCGGCTTCACTTGAACAACAGTTCTTGATCTGGAAGAGGGTCATTTACTTAAAGACGTTCAGTACGCCTGTCTTTGGGCTTTACTTAATGAAGGTTACACCAGAACACAATAATTAATGTAGGCTATAATAAAGCTTGTTCAACAAAACCAGCAATTTGTTTGAATGCACATGATCTAGACTTGTTACTCAAATGTCTTCATATGTTCAACAGAATAATGTCATTCAGGTTTGAAACAACACAAGTGTGAGTAAATGATAACAAAATCGTTAATTTCATTGAACAAATGAAAATGCATAGTGTTTTGTCACAAATGGATTTTTCTTACTATGATTCATCTAGCTATACATAGATGAAGGTGATCTTCATTTAAACCCGCTCTCCTGTCAGTGCAACACTTCTGAGGTTGTGAATTTGTGGTTTCACAAACTTAATAGCCTGTTGACCTAATAAAACTTTCATGGTACACACACACACACACACACACACACACACACACACACACACAATATATATATATATATATATAAGAATGTTTTAAGTTTATATATATATAAGAATGTTAGAATTACATTTGGTTCCTGTGACGGGTAGGTTTAGGTATGGTGTAGGGAAGGGCGATACATTTTCTCCATGTGTGTTTTTAGTCACTTGTGGGGTTCTGGTTTAAACATTTAGAACTTGTGGGGTCCATTTTCACAGACACAAACATTTCTAGTTTTTATATCCTAGCAGGAACCAAAGGTTACTATCTGGAAACAACAATTTCCATTAGTTTTGCCTTGATTATCATAGAAAATTGTATAGATTATAGTTTAAATCCTTTAAATTAATCAGCTCACAAACCCATTAGCTTAGTCACTCCTATGATTGGCCAGATCTGAGCAAAATATCATGAGGCAGAAAACATGGCAGTAAAATGACATTTAGAAAAATGACCTCCGGCTCAACAGATCTCAAATCCTAGTCTCCTCTAAAATCAAAGTCCTCAAAGTTTGGTCTGAATTACTTCAGCCTACAAGAACTTTGCCTGCATTGTATTGGTCATGAAATGGACTTGCGGAAGGATCTGGTTTCTTCCTGGTTATTTTTTCTCCATTTCTAATGCAGTTTTGTGTTCCTAACCAGTAACCTTTGTCTTATTTAATGGGGCCTTCAAAATTAGCTCCTTCAAAATGAAGACTTCACATACAACTTACTTTGTAGACAATGAGAAGGAATTAATACTATGTGGAATAATGCCTAATTGTGGAATAAGAATACTAATGCCTAATTGTTATTGCCTAATTGAACTGTAAAGAATGACTTGGGAAACATTTCCCCTCTGTGTACTGTGAGTAATATTTACACACTTAAAAAGTACCATATTCCTCAATGAACTATTTGTAATAAACACAATGGGCAGTTCCATACAAAAAGTGTTAGACAGCATTTTACATTTGGATACAAAAATCTTTAACTTTGATCAGTGTGACGTCAAAGAACATGCTTTATGATTCACAAGTGACTTGTTCACTCAAAGAATCACAATGCAAAGTCAACAGCTTTTTTCCTTGCTATAAAACTGTAAGCAACCTGAACATATAAAAAGACATTTGCCTTTGGTCAAGACTATTTTATATTTTACGAAAAGGAACTTTGAATTGTTCGCACAAAAATGAACATGTAATTACTCACTTACTCTCAGGTTTTAAAAACTTGAGAAATGTGCATTGAAAAACTATTCATCCTAAACTTTCAAGCTTCAAAACATTGATAAAGAAAACTTGTCCTTGTGACTCAAGAGTTTAATCCCAATTTTATGGAATATTGTGAACGCTTTTGTCGCTGCTTTGTCATGAATGCAAATCTAAATGGAAGTAAAGACATTTTGTCATACTTTTTGACACATTTTTGGCACATACAAAGCATTCACATCACTTCATAAATTTAGGATTAAACCACATGAATTACTTCAATGTTTATGAATGTTTTTGAAGTTTGAATGTTTAGGATGGACATATTTTCAGCAAAGGGACAGAAATCTCAGGTATCTTTCAAAATATCTTCATGTGTGTTCAAAAGATGAACACACTTCAGTAACACTTTATAATAACTGCACACTATGAACCATTAGTAAAGCATTTTGTTATCATTTACTCACACTTGTGTTGTTTCAAACCTGAATGACATTATTCTGTTGAACATATGAAGACATTTGAGTAACAAGTCTAGATCATGTGCATTCAAACAAATTGCTGGTTTTGTTGTACAAGCTTTATTATAGCCTACATTAAATGGTTAAATGACTAATGGTTCGGTAGTAATAATTGGGGGAAATACGTTCGAGAATCAAGATATTTTATCTCTTTCAACCTCATTCATTATATTACTAAAATCTGAGTTTGAGATAAAGGATATAAAGGGTTTCCAAATATTCTCAAATAAGGAGAATTTACCTTTTAAAATATATGTAATCTTTTCCATTGACAAACAAAAAGACATTTTATTAATCCACTGTACCAACAGATGGCCTTTCCACTTTTTTGCAATACATAGCTATTAGACGCTTTGCTTGAAGTATACACATGTCAATAAGTTTACGAATGTTGCTACACTACAATATTTTCTGGAAAAATAAAAAATTCTGGATTCACTGGAAAATTAACAGATACCATCTGAAAAATAAGTGAGACTACCTCTTTCCAAAACTCCTGCACCACAGGACAACCCCCATGCAGTGCACAAGTGTGCCTTTATCAGATGTGCATTTAATGCATGTGTCTGGAGTGTTCGGACAAATTTTGTGTAACCTAACTGGAGTAAAATACGTTCTCATAATCCAGTTGTACTGTATTAATCTAAGATTACTGTTAATAGTTTGCGCTTGAGCTTTTATACATATTGTTTCCCATATATCTCAGGAAATGTTCATTTTTAAATCTTCTCTCCAGGAGATCAGTTTGGATTCTGAAGATTCTTTAGAGTATGACTCTAATAATGTGTAACACATTGATATTAAGCCTTAGATTGGGGTGAACTCGATAGTAACATTTCAAGAGGATTTGCTGGGTTTTGTAAGCTTTGTACCTTGTGGGAAGAAACAAGGCTCCTAAATTGAAGGAATTTAAAGAAATGTTTTTGGGAATATCAACTGTGCCACAATCTCTGCAAAGGACATTAAGTCATTTCCTATATAAAAGTATATATACATTTTTTTGCAGTCCTTTATCATACTGTAATGACCCAGCATTCAACACCAGCAGCTGGTTGCATTATGGGTATTTGTTTGTTTTGAGTTGATTTATGCATTATTTAAGCAAGATGGTTGGGTTTTTGCTTTAGCAAAGTTATGTGTGTTTATGTTCAAGTTAGTTTGGGTGGTTTTAGTTCATTTACCACCTGGTTATAAAAAGTGTGTCTCTCACCGTCATGGAAAGAGATGTGTACAGGAGGGACTAGGCGATCTGGCCTTGCCTGTGGTTCTTATTGGTGTTCAGATTAAAGAGGAGAAAAGGCAATACTGCCACCTGCTTTTTATTTTGCTTGTAGACACACTCATGGTTGTGTGGTGTATGGGACATGAGCCTGTACTAGTATTTAGCATAGTACAAGTATACTAGCTCCAGTCAGCCCCACGCTTTACTAAATAACTGCTGGTTATTACAGTACCATTGTTTAGTCCTGAGTCTGATCTAGCTGGTTTAAAACTCTCATTTCCCCATATTGGGGTAAAACATGATAAAGTATTTGTCTGACCTAAATAATTATGCACATCACACCAGACTTTAATTGTATTAATGAGAATAGGATTAAGAGATACAATATCTTTGCTTTTACGAACACTTTTTTTAAATTTGTCGAATAAAGATGAAGAATAAAGGGTAATTTTGACTTTATAAAGAAGACTCAATGTCCAACCAAGATGGGCGGGGTTCAGAAGAGTATAGTATAAAATAGATCTCAATTGTGTTGCCCAGGGATGGGCGATACCACTTATATTGTTTTCGATATGATACCGATACTTTCAAGGCCAATGTCGCCGATATCTATACCGATACGGTACCTCTAATATGAACTCAAAGATTTTAACATAGCTGAACTATGGTCACTGTAGTAATGGTTCATTTTCATAAGGGACTGCCATTGACAGTCTGTTGCACCCATTAAATGAAACATTTGTATTCTGACAGAACATCAATATGAACTTTTAACGTTCATTTTAAATAAATATAATTGCACAAACTATGTAGGCTATTTCATTTTGTTTATTGTGAAATACCTAATAATAATAATATTATATTTTTCTGTCTGCTGTTAAGCATTGTTCTGGCTGCGTTTCCCAAAAGCATCAATGGTTTTTACGATACTAAACGCAGCCCTACAGCTTTTTGAATGTAGTGTCGGCAGTCAGCGAACGTTCTGTGATCGATTGGTTCTGACTTTCAGTGTTTGCGTGTTCAGATGAGCAGGAAACACTTTTACAAATTATTCACTTACATAGGTTATTTGTCCAATCCAATGCATATTGTATGCATTAAATTTATTTTTAAATAAACAAATTCATTGGTAAAAAAAAACACACCTTAGTATCGATATTTCAATTTGAGTATCGATACTTTCAGTACTCAATGTCAGTATCGATACTTCATATTCTAAGTATAATAATGGCAAGCGAATGCGAGCTCATTTATTCCAGATAAAATCAGTGAATAGTTTCCAAAGCGACGTAAAAAAGGAGGGTGGAGGACACAGGAATATTTTGAAAGAAGTACTGTAGGTATGATCCAGTATGCAGGTTGCCCAGTTACTGTTGTTGTCTCTCTGCTCTGACTACTGCTTCCAACTTGAAAAGCAAAGCAGCAATGTGTGCATGTTTCGGCAAGTCCCGCCATACATGTGCAGTGACCAGAAGATAGAGCCCCGATGAGTGTATGATGGCCCAGGGCTTGAGTGGTGTGTCAATCAAGCGTTGTGAGTGCAAGACCTGTAGATGGGCGAGTCATTGACAAGGTTATTAAGTGCAAAAAAACATATTGGAGATACAATTCATTTAAAATGTTTATTGTGTTAACAATTAGATTATAAAAAAAAACACAATCAATTAACAGTTCTTTTGTCATTTTTTACAAGATGGTAAACCGATTACGTTTTTTTGGTGACAATTTTGTCCATCTATTAATTCAACATACATTTATTTTTTCTGGACATCAACCGCTACACAATACATGCTTTCAACAAAAATATGAGTTTTTTTTTTAGATAACACAGCATCGATATTATCACAAACTCTTCAAAGGAAAGTTTTACCATTGTGAAGGTGGTGACGTCAAAAACATCACCAATATGGACGAATGTAATGATAAAGGTTACAAATGGATTCGGAGAAAGTACAACTTTGACAACTTGGGACAGGTAACTGTTATTCACTAGACATAATTCATTGGTTTGGACACATTGAATCATAATAAAGCGATTGGCTGAGTGAGGTCATGTTGCCTTTTCATTTTTATAGGACCTTCAGAAAACATTTTCTGCTGTAATTTGTTTGAAATGATTCCCAGACTGTCATTATGAGCCCTGTTACTGCACTGAATAAATGATGGGTTTGCCGTTTACTGTTTCTCTTCCGCAGGCTCTCATGTCTCTGTTCGTGCTTTCCTGTAAGGACGGATGGGTCAATATAATGTATGACGGGTTGGACGCTGTCGGGGTGAACCAGCAGGTTTGGATCTGCTTTGCTCATTCTGGCCGGTGCTGTTTCCGTATTTATAAATTCACATAACTTTTGTAGATTGTCATATGATGGATGTGTCCTCTCTCTACATGTCCTTCACGCCTGCAGCCTGTGCGCAATCACAACCCCTGGATGCTCCTCTGCTTCATCTCTTTCCTGCTGATCGTCAGCTTTTTTGTGCTGAACTTGTTTGAGGAAGTGGTGGTGGAGAACTTCCACAAGTGTCGTCAGGACCAGGAGGAAGAGGAGGCGCGTATGCGTGAGGAGAAGAGGCAGAAACTGCTGGAGAAAAAGCGCAGGAGTAAGGAGAATTGTGGGTCTGGTTGTTAGTCTATTTTTCTGAGCACTGCCTGCTTCCAGAGCCTGAGAGAGAAAGCTAGATAAAGATTTTTTTATTATTATTATTTTTAAAAACAAGCAGTCATAAGGCTGAATACATTAAAAAAAGTGCACATTTTGGCAAAGATCTGATGTCAGCCTTGGATTGTGATGGACTGCAGCATGTTCCTGCATGAGATGCCCGCAACACCAAATTCTGCATGACAAGCCAACAGGGGAAGTTTGCACAGTACATATGGGGTCAGCATCAAGGCCGCAGCAGAGCGTCCTGCTATGAATATATAATAGAAGACAGTTTTATTTTAAATAGAAGATTGTACTAGTACTAATTAGGATTGTTTACTTAACATGTTAATTTAGTGTTCATTTTCCTACCATCAGAGCAAATCAAGATTGTAATACCAAGTAGAGTCAGCGCACCTCGCTAAACCAAACTTACTGAGAACAAAGTGAGCAAGAAGCCATTCGCACATCCGTGCATGCAAAAGCGGTTTTCAAGGTTTACGACTTTGAAACTTGAAAAGATGCTTTTAATACTGTAGAGCAGTGGTCACCAACCTTTTTAAGCCCAAGATCCCTGACCTCGACCTTTATGAAAGACAAGATCTACTTGATAGAAAAAGACAGCCCAGATTGTATTTAGTATTTTTTTTTCGTGGCCAATTTAGATTCTGATTTATTTATTTATTTTTACAAGCAAATTGGCCGATTCTCATACTGGTTGCAGATATTTTTTATTATTATTATTATTATAAACAAAAATACATAGCCATTTCAAATTAGAGGGAACCACTGCTTTTTAATCACAATCCAAACAAAGATGCTATCACATTGCATGAGCAGTTTTTTTATTTGAATTAATTGAGATTTAATTTCAAGATTTAAAGCAAAAACAGAACGGTCTGACTTATCTTTGTGAAATTATATGCTACACAAAAAAGCTTGAAACAAAAACAGCAGGCTGAATGAGATGCAAATTCACTCTCTGACAGCAGGTGGCGCTTATGGAGCAGCAGTGATACAGTAGTTGCGTCCCAAATGACGCACTATACACTATGCACTTATACACTATGTACTTGTGCACTATGCACTCATCCATGTAGTGTGTGAATTGTATAAGGTTATTTTGTCATTTAACAACGGAGTACGATCCTCCCTTCCCCTCCACTACGTAATTAAAGCTGCGACAGTTGAGTGCACGAAGTTTCCAACATTCCACACTTCCGTTTTTTTCCGTTAATTTAGTGCATCATCTGGGTATTTAAAGTGCACTTTTTCTTTTTGGAATTTTCAGTGTGAACGCACTACTCGCACTATTTATACTTAAAAACGTCATAGAATATGCGTAAGTACGCGAATTGGGACGCACCTAGTGTTTCCTTGGTTACCGCTGTAAACAAAGCTGAACTGCGCTAATAATTAGCTACTTTATTCGGAGGTAAGAGGAAAATAAAATGCCATTACCATCGATTTTTTTCTGAAGACAGTAATTGCTTTTAGAGATGCATTCATATAACCCTTAACCCCTAATTCAATATTTATGTTTTCTTCCTATATTTCGAGCATCGTGAACAGTGAGCTGCTCTGCCTGCTACAGAATTGTCTCCTCTTTGTGTCCGTCTTCAGCGTCTCTGGCCTCTTGTTTACGGCTGTTTACAGACTCGGACATGATGTGGGCTATTTACCTTTATTACTGTCCCAGTAGCTCCCGAAAATAACAGAAAAATAAATACAAAAAAAAAAATACAGTACAAAGACTGGAGAAATGTAATGTATTTTTGCACTCATATTTCTGTTGTTTTCGCGAGCTACTGGAACAGTGATAAAGATCGACCGGTCGATCGCGATCGACGGGTTGGCGACCACTGCTGTAGAGGCATTGCACAATATGCAGCGTAATTTAAAATAGAATTGCTGTATCCGGGTAAGATTTAGATATTCCCGCCACAACAACGTTTACGTTCTGATTCCAACAACACATTCTGTGATTCACGGGCTCGCTCACTGATTCAGATGCTCGCTGAAGTAGTTAGCTACAGAAGAGGACATCTGTTAGTCACATTGATTCACATCTGGCTACAGACTGATCATGATCGACATGGGATGATCTAGCTAGTAGGGATGGGCATTTTTCCAAAATATTGTATTTGAATATTTGGGCTAATAAAAAAAAACGAATATTCGTGTATTTAAATTACGTCATTTTGAGAAAATAAGAGAGAGGTTTTTTATGTTTTTTTTTAATTCAAGTTGTCGTCACCATTTCTAAACAAACTTATAATTAGGTAATATACACAACAAGCTTACGTTTTATCTTAAGGTTTTTATTTAGTTTAAAACATTAAACAATATGTGTAAACAAAAAAAATAGACCTAAAGAACAAAAGCATAATAAGCTCAAGCAGCAAGCGGGAAAAAACACTAGTAAAGCAGAGCGCGCCAGTTATCATGCAGAACGTAACGTTCACTAGAGTCGGAATATGGTTACCATGTTTATATTGTTTCACATTATAATGTCGGGGAAAAACAACAATATAATGTGTATGATTATATTCTCAGGTGAGAAAACAAGCCTCAGACACAAAGATAACGGTGTTAAGTGAAGTTTCTAACAGCACTTTGTGTTTTCTGTGCTTAAACCCTCGACAAAACTTAAAGGAAGCATTTGTCTCGAGATCATGATTTGCATGAAATGCATTTTGCTGTCATTTACGTTATGTTATCTCGCTCTCACTCGGTGAACATCTGTGCTTATTGTTACCTGCACTCGCGAATGCAGTGATGAACAGCTGTCCTCATTCGACTGGTGTTTGGATTTGATGTGATTTCTCAAACTCGGTGTCATTAATTCATTTTATCAAAAGTAACTTATCATTTTGATCATTTTCATCTAAGTAATCCTAAACACCTAAACACCACCACCCTGTGGATTTAGTTATAACTGTGAGTTTTGGTGGGATTTATCATGGATTCACTGCATTTATGGCCAGCAAACCAATATAGTAAAATTTGAATATTATTTTTATTTTTTGAATATTAATTACAGATCGAATATTAGTGTACACCCCTACTAGCTAGCTGGTTAAATCCCTGCTAATTTCAGTAGCTATTCTGATGCTTGTGTAGTATTAGTTCTGATTCAGAAGGAAATAAAAGGATAGAAAAAAACTAAAAATATTCCAAATTATTATGGAATATTAATTTTCCATTTGCCTCTATCCTGACACCATTTTCAATTAAACCTATGGCCTAGGCTAATTCATTGTATTTTACAGCTCCCTAAAAAGGTAGCCAGGTCAGAGGAGGAGACTGTGGAGAAGACAGCTAGGGTGTCAGTAGAGGATGAGTCTGTGGAAGAGACTGTGGAGGACCAAGGCCCATGGTTGGACTAAATAAAACCAAAACCAGGAACAGCTTGGCCCTAGATGGAAATCTGTCATCCATCATGACAGTGAAAATGGCTGGCCTGGAACCATGTTTCAAATGGGAGCCACCAACCCCTGTGCTGAAGGCCTCAAAACCTGCTACCAACACCTACAATAAACAACACTATCCATTATCTCTCTCTCTCTCACACACACACAAACACACACACACACACACACACTCACTCACTCACTCACAAACACACTAAAATGCTGAATTAAATAAATATTTTTTTATTTGTACGAATTTGTCATTTTTCATATCAGACCCCGTCCTCACCCAAACCCCCGTCGCTGCCACCGCCGAAATCTCACTCTGAACTCAGTAATGTTAAATGTAATGTAATTACCTTGACAAACTATACATCATTAAAAAGATCTAAGACTCGAGCTTCAATTTTTAATCTCTATTTTACTCTCAACATCATATAGTGACTGTTATTTGTTAATATGCGTCAGGAGTTATGAATATGAAAAACAGAGTCGTTACCTTTTCATTGAAATATGAGCTTCAGCTTCAAACATTCAAACATCCCTCAGGGCTTTTAGCTTAAAGGCATGCACATTTGGAGAAATATTGATGGATTCTCATACGTTTATGTCAATTTTCTATACAGAGAAGTAATATTTATTCAATTTTTACCCAAAACGCGCTGTTGTCAATCATATGAGCGCTGTATACACAGATCTACTGTGTTTTCAACTCATACCTGCAGCCGGAGGGCGCTCTGTGCACACTTAGTCCAAGAATTATGACACAAAGAATAAGATCATGTGACCTCCCATACATCACTATGCTATAGACCTTATTTTCCAGACAAACATGCGCGCCGCCATCTTTAGAATATTGTCTTTAAAGTAGCCCTGTATATTTCTATGGCATCGCTGTTGAAGAATAACTAGCTGGTGAAGTGGATTTACGTGTTGTAGAGTTAACAAAGGTTATCATGAGCATTGTAATGTTTAAAGCGGGTGTCTTAACAAATGTCAGTAGAACGGGAAGATTTTAAAATGAGCAGTTCATTCATAAATACATAAGATCGCTGTGGAAATACAAGCGGAAGTCAAAAGACAACGAGTGCAGCGCTGAAAAGGGGCGGGGCTACATAAGGTCTATATAATCCTATGCTATGATCATGTATATTACGTGCAAATCGACACTTTTTAAAGTAATAAATACACGACTGTGACAATATGTGGTTTATCTGTGTTCTTCACGCCATGTCAGGTATTCATAATAGTAGATTATTGATGCAGAAACTTGAGTAAATGAGGTCCAGGCAGTAGATAATGTTGAAGAAAAATTATTTATTCATCACAATTAAATTTAGCCTCACACACAAGCTTTAATCGATAATGAAAATATTTAATAAAACCAAAAGGTAAAGTAACATAAAATCTGAGTATTGTATCTAATAGATGAAGATTAAATACCAAAAAGAAACAACAATAATTAAGACATTTACAGATAGGAGAGAAGAAGCACAAGAGCAAGGGAAAGCAAAGCAAAGGAAAAAGCCCAATTATCAATGACTCAGTCCATATTATATCATAAGCATATAGGGAAATTTACTCAAACCTTGTTTTCGTTAATCAAAAAAGGTCAATGAATTTATCTGTGACACCATAGGGCCTTTCCCTTTAAGGGTATTTTGCAAATATTGCACTTTCAAATGTCAGGAGAAATAATAACAGACCTATTTTGTACAATTGTGTGAACCTGACCTGTCACACTGCAACACTTTAAAGAACAATTGAATATAACAAGCATAAATACTCTAAGTATAAAAGAATAAAGACCATAAGGGTGTAAATACTTCAAAATATGATGAAAATGAATATATAAAGTAGGAGTACATGAATATATGAAAGCAAAAGTAAAATTTGATAAATCATAAGCCATGAATGATTAACATAAATATTAATAAAATGCATGAATGTGAATATTGACCATTTTGGATCCACTCCACTTATTATATTTATAATGCAATGCTAATCAAGATAGCTTTTCTCATTGTGCAGTATAGCCTAAAATGATATATTTTCTGTATGATTTTTGATCCAAAGCCACATCACATCAAAGAAGGTTATTTAAAACAATCGACTTGTAGGTTTGGAGCAAAAACATGGTTTTAATCTTATAAATTGTTGTGTTTTGTTGGTGTGCTAAGCTAACATGCTAGCGAGCCCAGATATGCACCTGTTCTGAGCTAATGTAAATAAATAATTTTGAATTGTAAAGCTCACTGAATTTTTTTTCTCTTTTTTTTCCAAGAAGGGCATTAGATACAGTTTGAAAGAAGGTGAAGTGAGAAGTTTGGTGAAAGAAATGAGGGATTAAATCATCTTGAATAGAACATCAGTCTAATTATAATATAGACAAAAGAAAAGAATAATAGAGCCATAAGCAGGGCGGAGAGGTGTGAATGTGTTCAGGGGAGACTGAAACTGAATGGGGCAGTTAGCACCACAAAACATTATAGGCTATAGACTTGAATAGATGACAATAAACATCAGTTAACATTTCACAGTCTTTTCAATATAAAATCACATGACATTGTCTTGAAAAACATTTAATAAAACTCAGTTTTAAACTTATCATCTTCAGATTTGAAATGTAACATGGCCAGACATGTGGCTTTAGCTGCAGTGCATTTTTAGATTGCTAAAAGGCCAACTTCACTTTTATTTTCATAAATATATTTCATAAAAATAAATTTCTAATAACTTTTCAAAACTTTGAGGCTATTTAACTATTTTCTTCATTTTGACAATAATTAATTATGACTTTACAATAAACTGCAAAGTGTCTGCTTTCAAATGAGACCTTACTTTTGCTTTTAGTGCAAATGGTTCATGAACTGTATCTGTTTTAGTTTGGGTATGTCATTTTTTGGGATTTTCCAAAAGCGGGGGTGCAGGTTAACAGGTTAAATATGTCTTTAGTAACTTTCTGGATCTTTAGATCTTTGAGCCATCAGATTTTATGAAAAATATCTTAATTTGAGTTCTGAAGATGAACAAAGGTCTTACAGGTGTGGAATGACATGAGGGTGAGTAATAAATGACATTATTTTCATTTTTGGGTGAACTAACCCTTTAAAACAATTTTCTCATACACTCATTATAGTAAATGTACCTGTGGCCTATATATACTAAATATACAGAAACTGAATAAAGTTATCAAACAGACTGCACTGCATAAATAAATTAAATATAGATAAATCCTTATTAAAACTACAATTTTCTCTGTAACCATTGTTCTTTTGATTAATATTGATGTCAGCCAATGGTTTATTAGGCTGCTGTCACTTTAAGATCTGACACGGATCTGACGTGCATATAATTTTCTCAAAACTCTTTAAGTTAATTTAAGATGTTATTTCACTAATTTAAGACTCTTGTGAGAATACTCAACAAAACAGACATTTTGGCATAATTCTGTGTGTTATTGTTCGTTCAAGCATGAAAGAAAACTCAATTCTGGTGCGTCACATGACACGACATTCACAGACAGCACGTTTTTCTTTTGTCTTTTTGCGCTTGAATGTTTTAAAGGCATTTGCATGAATAAGAGCGTGATCATATAATGTAACGCTAGTAAAAGGATGACAGAAAACAGATGCTAAATATTTTTAAAATTCAACTGAAAAAAATAATTTCATGCATTAACATGCTAATTTTGACAGCACTAATATTAATACATTAACATTAATGTATCTATTATTAAAATTTGTATTTTAAAATTAATTTTGTCATATACACTGTTAACTTTAATGTGCATGGTATAGGCCTACTTATTAATGTCACTGTAAGTCACTTTGGACAAAAGTGTCGCTAAATACCATAAACATCAGTCAAGTTATTATACTGCTGACTCTAGCATCCATTTCATTATCATGTGTAACCTAAACAATCATGTCTATTTAACTTCACCTGCTGGCCCAAGAACCATCACTGATTCTGCCTGTTCCTTGCTGTGCTCTGCAAGATCTCCTGTAGCAGACTCTGCCTGCTCACTGGCTTGCTGACATTATCTTCAAGTGTATTCTCACCTTCCTCAGATCTATACTCCCCTGTGCTACATTTCTTCTTAAAAAAATTAGAGATGCTTGTCGATTTTCTCTTCATCCTCTAGAAATTGACATAGCACAGTTGACTAGCCATAGCTAGTAAAATAACTTTGCAGCTTATTAGCACCAGCGTTAATTTTAGTTAATGTTAATTCAACACTGTAAAAACTTTACTGAGGAACATTTAGTTGGCAAAAAAGTTAACTTTAGAAGCAGTGGTGTAGTGTAGTTTTTTGTAGTGAGTATTCTGCAAAGTCCTCTGTTTCCTGCTAATCTATCATCATAGTTATGCATTTGAATTCACTAACTTGAAATTCGATTCAGTATCAGTTATTTTGGATATACTGTATATCAGGTACAGTACATAGCAAATTTCCTCAAGAAAAAAAAAATCTCTCCACTAATGCTGTAAACTACACATTCATATTGAAGGTTAAAATTAACTGATTTGTATACAAACTTAAACTTTTCAATTCAGACACATGAATAAACTCTGCTTTATGAACTCATACAATCTTTTTTACCATGATTGTTTGCATCATGTTTCTCACTGTTTTAATTTTAATACAAATATTATCTGGTAAAACAGTCAATGCACTTCTGTGATTGTAGACAATGCAGCGTCTGAACAGGACTTTTATTTTGGAGTGACGACATGACGTCATGAGACGGCGCCGAGCTGCTGTGATTCTGCTGAATAAAGGTTTGTTTTAAGAATTTAAGCTGTTTTAATCGACAGAAACAGATCAAGTGTTTAATATTTTTACAAGCGATGTGAAATTAGTTTATTTACTATTTAATGTAACATTGTGATTCTTTATCTAACTGTAATGAAGGATATTTGTGTGAGTAAAACTCATATCCACTGATGAGAAACAGTAAACCTGCGTCTCATTTCTCTCTCTATAAATCATAAATCAGTTTATCATGAACACGAGTTCAGTCTCTGGCGAGTAATGATGGAGAAACTGAACTTTTCAACTCCGAGTCAATTGAATCAAACACTTTGAGAAATGATTCAGTGAATCACGACTCGTGCTGCTCAAACAGTGAACATGAACGAAAACAACAACCACTAACAAACTAACTAATCATGTTTTCATCAGTCATAAATGCCTAAATATGAAGTTTATGTATTTGCAGCGTTAGTTTTTTAGAGAATTTTTGTCTAACCGGGTCATTAGACCAATAACAATGTTAATTATTCTCTTATTAAAGATGGCGTTTAAAAAAGAGGCGAGTGAAGACATGAAGATGGAGTTTATTAAGGAGGAGGAGACTGGAGATCTAAAGATGGAATCTATTAAAGAGGAAAGCGAAGATGAAGATAATTATTAAAGACGAGACTGAAGACATGAAGATTGAAGAAACATTCAGTGAAAAAGATGAAGAAACTGAGGAACAAACAGGTTGGTTTCTCACAGCTGAACTCAGTCATTTGATCATTATTAAAATATCCAGCTCTACAGAAATAGAGAATATACAGAAGCATAATCTTACAGAAAAGTGTCCGAATTCACTAAGTCGGTTCATTCACTCCTTCAAGTGCACTTACTGTAGAGCTAGAGTTAGGGTTTGGTTACTTTTAATTAAGCATTATTAACTCATTACGATAGTGAGTAAATGTTGTAATGTGTACGTCACTTTAAATTCAGTGTTTTCATTAAATCTGATCCTGGACCACAAAACCAGTTGTAAGTCACACTGGTATATTTGTATATTTGGGAGCACCACTACTTTTTTAATTATGGAAAAAATAATATATAACTGTTAAGCCAAAACTAATTAATTTAAAGCTAAACTGAAACAGAAACCGGCGTTATAACCTATAATTTGGCACAAATCCAAATGTTTCCATATTCACGATTTGGAGGCTAAACTATATTATTTAAACACTTTCATTGTACACATACTACTATAACTTTTTATATATTTGGTTGAATGCATGTTATTTTTTACAATTAACAGGCTGCGATGTCAAGGTACTAAAACTGATATATGTTGTGTGTACGTGAGGCGCCGGCGCGATCACTTGAATTTTCTTATAAAAGTGTTTGTCACTTTGTCTTTGGCTACGCCTACTCAGACATTTATGGTCACATAGATGTAACACCATTCGAATCTGTGAAGGGTTAAAGGTTAAAGGGTTAAAAGAATTTTGCAGTTAAATATCCAAAAATCACTAGGCCAGTGTTATATATTCTGTTCACTTCAGTATTTACATTATCCCAAATGTTTCTAATTATTTGTAAATCTTGAGAAAATTGCAATTTTAACCAAGGCTCCAGGACGTGTGAGGAGTCCCCTGTCTATGATGTCATACCCGCGTTACCCTCGGTTTCCGGTTTTATTTTGTAGAAACCATGGAAACACCAAAGACGTTTTAATAAATCACATGTTTTAATAGACAAGGAACAACTTTTTTATATATGCATAGGCAGAAAACGATTTGTTGTTATTTAGCTCAACACATTTAGTCTTACTGTTTAACTGAAATTGTCTTGATTTTTTTGCAAGTAGCCTACCATCCTTTACCATGCCAAATAGCTAACATAGCATAATCAGATGCAGCTTAATTTTTAGTAACAGTAATACAGCATTTTCTCCATCATACAATACGTTTTAAAATTAATTGTATGCCATTTATTAACACAAGCCATCCAGCATTTAATATGATATTGTAAAATTGATCTATCTTACTGCAGTGTGTAACAGTGTCTCACAGCAGCCGCCGAGCGAACACACAGAGTAACGATATAACATAATTTTCAACACACAAAAAATGTAACTAATATGATAAACAGAGCTGCATTAACTTACTAAAGGGTATATTCTCAGCTCATACTCATGACCGGAAGCAGCGCTACTGCTAATAGTAGTAGTATTATCTTCTTTTAATAATAATTACTATTATCTGTTTTTTTTTTACATAAACACTGAAAGTCAAACAATATCTGAGGTCCCACCACCAGTTCTGCTTAGTTAAAATGACAAATATGCATTCATGGTTACCAATTTTTAGTTCTCGTTAGCCATGTAAAGCCCACTGTTGCAGAATTACAACATCACTTTCAACAATTTTTAAAAAAAGGCCTGCAAATGTTTTTTCTCTCAAGACCACATTTATATAGTTAATGGGTTTTATTGTTTGTCCTCACAATTCTATTGGATAGAAGAAGTGTTTATAGGTCCGGTCATCTGGCCATGAACTCACTCTACAAACTTCGCATCAAGCTGCAGACACTGCAATAATGGATACACAAACACACTGTGTAACAAGTGCAGTGTTCGCCTGTGCTTCTCAAATGAAAAGAACTTGGGGCAGTCTTAAAAATCTTTTCAATATTTTTTTATATAAATGCTTATTCATAAAAATATGATTGTTGTGTGATTATTACTCATGATATATACTGTTATGGGGCTTATTAAGCAATCAACTTTTTACATTCAGTAATCATTAATGTAATCAAATTACAATTTTAATGTAGTAATTTGTAATTTGTTGTGGATTACTTTTTTGAGTAACTTACCCAACACTGCCTATGGCAATGTCTGACGTTTATGTTTGACGAGGCGTGAGCAAGTCAAATAAACCACGCAAAATCTGATCAGAGCGCTCAGACTGAAGCCTAGTTTTACATAAGGAGGTGGGGTAAAGTAATTATTACCAGAGCTTCTCAGTGATTTTAGTCACGTACGATATGCCATCTCAGTAATCATTACGGGCAATGTCAATTTACTTCATATTTGTGCAGTTTTTGAGTAGGTTTTTATAGAAAAACAGCTTTTTATGTAAAATTCACTTTATAAAAGACCCACATTTCTAACTTTCATTCATGAGGATAACATGGATAATTTGACATGGTTTAAGCCGCGCACACACTTAACGATTGTAAGGCCGATTATGAATGTAAATCGATACTTATGGCAAGGCAAGGCAAGGCAATTTTATTTGTATAGCACATTTCATACACAATGGTAATTCAAAGTGCTTTACATAAAAAAGAATATTAAAAATAGAACATAAGGAATAGAAATAACAGTAAAAACAGAGAATTTTGCTATCTGGATGGAAGAGCTAGGAAGTCTCAGGGAGTTTGTTGTTGTTGTTGTTGTTTTTGTTGTTGTTGTTGTCGTCCATCAGAGTTGGATCTAAACGGATCTATCCATCAGAGCGGATCAGAATGGATCTTCCTCACACAACAGGACTGCTACCTGTTAAGGCACTTCAAACTGATAAACACAGTTTCAATCTCCCCTTTTGCCAAGACACCTCAAACTGCACCACACAGCCCTAATCCCCCTTCCGGAGATATCTTACCTATGCAATGCAGTTCAAATTTCCCCTTTGGAAATTTCCCCCTTTGGAAAGTGTCCTGACTGTAATCCAGAGATATCTTAACCATGCACTACAGCTTAAATTTCCCCATGGTTTGTCCCCTTATCCAAATTTACCAAATTTTAACCTAATCACTTTCTTCCTAATTCTCCCAGCTCTTTCAACCAGACAGCAGTATTTAAAATGCATTAAAAGTTAGAATAACAAGATGATACATAAAAGATATAAAATACATTAAAAATGAAATAAAAACAGGAAAAGGAATAAAAAGATAATACGTATAAAATAAAGTGCAAACAGTTCGGACATAGCACAGTGCTCAATCAGCAAATGCATAGATAAAAAGATGTGTTTTGAGTCTGGATTTGAATGTGGCTACTGTTGGAGCACACCTGATCTCTTCTGGAAGCTGGTTCCAGCTGCGGCTGGCGTAACAGCTAAAAGCAGACTCTCCTTGCTTTGAGTGAACCCTTGGTATTTCTAAATGACTTGATCCTGATGATCTGAGTGATCTGTTAGGTTTATATTCTATGAGCATATCTGCAATGTATTGAGGTCCTAGACCATTGAGTGATTTATAAACAAGTAACAGTACTTTAAAATCAATTCTAAATGCAACTGGAAGCCAGTGCAAGGACCTGAGGACTGGTGTGATGTGTTCATGTTTTCGGGTTCTGCTCAGAATCCTGGCAGCAGCGTTCTGTACGAGCTGCAGCTGTCTTATGGTCTTTTTTGGGAAGACCAGTGAGGAGCCCATTACAATAATCCACCCGGCTGGTGATGAAAGCATGAACAAGTTTCTCTAAGTCTTGACTGGAGACAAAGCATCTAATTCTTGCAATATTTTTGAGATGATAATATGCTGATTTAGTTATTGTCTTTACATGGCTACTGAAACTCAGATCTGACTCCAAATTCACACCAAGATTCCTGACTTGATTTTTAGTTGTTTGACCCCTAGAGTGAAGGTACATGTTCACTTTGAGAACTTCATCTTTGTTTCCAAACGCAATGATTTCAGTTTTGTCTTTGTTTAACTGAAGGAAGTTTAGACACATCCAATTTTTAATTTCATCAATGCACTGGCACAGGGAGTCAATGGGGCTGTAGTCTTTAGGTGATAGGGCTAGGTAAATCTGGGTGTCATCTGCATAGCTGTGATATGCAATTTGGTTCTTTCTCATTATTTGGCTCAGTGGCAGCATATATAGGTTGAACAGGAGGGGTGCAAGAATTGAACCTTGAGGGACTCCGCATATCATGGATGTCCACTCAGACTTATGGTCACCGATACTCACATAATAACCTCTCTCTTCTAAGTATGACCTGAACCATTTAAGGACCATCCCAGAAAGCCCAACCCAGTTTTCCAGCCTGTCAAGAAGAATGTTGTGATCGACAGTGTCAAACGCAGCACTGAGGTCGAGTAGAACCAGCACTGATAATTTACCTGAATCTGTGTTAAGGCGAATATCATTTATTATCTTTATGAGTGCTGTCTCTGTGCTGTGATGCGGTCGGAAACCAGATTGAAAGTTGTCAAAGTATCCATTCAAGCTTAAGAACTTGTTCAGCTGATTGAAAACAACTTTTTCAATGATCTTGCCTATGAAAGGAAGATTTGAAATTGGCCTGTAGTTGCTCAATATGGTGTTATCCAGATTGCTCTTTTTCAGGAGGGGTTTGACAACTGCAGTTTTCAGGGATTTTGGAAAAGTCCCAGAGAGAAGTGAGGCATTTACCACTTCTAGGAGATCTGCTTCTAAACAGTTAAACACACTTTTGAAAAAGATGTGGGAAGTGTGTCAAGGGCGCAGGTTGATGTTTTAAGGTGCTGTACTGTTTCTTCCAAAATTTTACCATCAATTGCTTCGAAAACAGACATAATAGCTGCTTTCTGATGTTGTGATTGGATCTGTTTTACCCCAGTGCAGCTCAAGGATGTGCTGATCGCCTTTCTGATATTATTAATTTCTCAGAGAAGAAGGAAGCAAACTCACAGCATTTGCTGTCTGAGAGCATTTCACTGAGAATCTGACTTGGGGGTTTGTTAGTCTCTCTACAGTAGCAAAAAGAGTGCGGGTGTTGTTTAAGTTTTGTTTATAATATTTGAGAAGAAGGTCTGTCTAGCTTTGCCTAATTCCACATTGAAAGCATGAAGAATATTTTTATAGATGTTATAATGGATTTCAAGTTTTGTCTTTCGCCACATGCGCTCAGCTTTTCTGCATTGTCTTTTCATATTTTGCACTGCTGTTGAGTTTCTCCATGGTGATTTTTGTCTGCCACTTTCTTCCTGACTTTCACAGGAGCAATGTTATCATAACATTCTGTACTTTTGAGTTAAAAGAATCAAGGAGAAAATCAACAGAGTCTGCAGATATGTTTGGTGTTAAAGATATAGCCTTCATAAACAGAGCACTAGTATTCTCATTTAAGCATCGCTTTTTGACCGAGATAGATCTAGCTTCAACAACTGGAGAGATCAATAAATCAAAGAAAATACAGAAATGATCAGATAGCGCTACATCCTTAATGACAATGGATGAAAAGTTTAGACCCTTACTAATAATTAAATCTAGAGTGTGTCCACGATTGTGTGTAGGTCCATGTACATGTTGAGTCAGATCAAAGTATTCAAAACAGTTAGACTTCTTTTGCCATATTGGATTCTGCATTTTCTATGTGGATGTTAAAGTCCCCAGTAATAGCAAAACAGTCAAACTCTGAGGAAATTGCTGATAACAGTTCTGTAAAGTCCTCCAGAAAGGCTGGAGAGTATTTTGGAGGCCTGTAGATAACTATAAGTAGAATGCGAGGAGCACCTTTTAACACAATACCCAAGTATTCGAAAGACAAGTAATCACCAAATGACACTTGCTTGCATTGATAGACATCTTTAAATAGAGCAGCAACACCTCCACCTCTCCTAACAGCTCTGCAGACACTCATAAAAGTAAAGTTAGGAGGGACTGTTTCATTCAGGATTGTTGCACTGCAGCTGTCTTCAAGCCATGTTTCATTTAGAAGAATAAAATCTAGGTTGTTTTGGTTATTAAGTCATTGACTAGAAGTGATTTATTTTTAAGTGAGCGGATGTTCAAAAGTGCTAACTTAACAGTCTTACTTTCTGTCTCTACAGTAATCTTAGTTTGACGTGTAATAGGTAGCAGATTAAATGGGTTTGCCAAACGGTTTGAGAAGGCCTTAGGCTTTCTATAACGTAATAAAACAGAAATAGAGAAAGCTACAGGCACACTGGGTTCCCACTTGTTCTGTAAACATTTGATAAAGTCACTGTTATCATAGCGGGGACCCGACACACATCACTGAGAGCTGTTATCGGTTGTTTTTGGTTCACCTAGAACAGACGGAGGAGGTTGAGGGCCCTGGCGTTGTGGCAGGGGCCGAAGAGCTCTTGCAGGAGGAGGGGGAGGGCGAGCTGGGCCCACAGGCTTTGGTGGTTTCGGGGCTTGACGCTTTTTTTGTTGATATCTGGGGGCTCGCAGCAAAAGAGTGGGAGAGTTTGGTTCCAGCATACACCAGTTCCTCCATTTTCTCTGAGAAGCACAAAAGAGGGGATGCTGGAGAAAGGGATAGCATGTCCGGTGAGAGGGGCTGTTGCTCTGGTGTTACCGGAGGCTGTAATATGTTGTCCTGGCTTCCCTGGCTGTTTTCCCGAAAGTCGTCCTTGGGTGCTGAATCTTGGAGCAGTTCTAACACGTCACTGACTCTCGGTGAGCTCTGTGGGCAGGGCTCAGTCAGGATTGTGTGCATGAGCAGTGGTTGTTGTGGCTGCGTGGTGTTATCATTGACCTTGTGGGATGTGTCAACCGCATGTCCATTCAGGTGCTGAAATGAAGTCCTGTGGTCAGTTGTACTCTGTCCAGGTGTGTTTGTGCCATTCAGGTTGAGTGGATTTGCACACACTGCTGAAGGATGATGGAGGCAGAAGTAGATATTGTCCTTTAGCACTCTTGAGCCCAGTTTGTTTGGGTGCAGGCCATCATGAGTGAACAGTTGTCTCTGACTCCAGAACAGATTGAAGTTGTCGATGAAATTCAGTCCTTTTAAGTTGCAGGTTTTTTGCAGCCATGTGTTAAGACCAAGCAACCGTGTAAATCTATTTGTTCCTCTTGCTGGGAGTGGTCCACTGATGAACGACTGAACTTTTAGTCTTTTAAGCATTTCAAAAAGGTCATTGAAATCCCTCTTAAGGAGTTCTGACTGCTCCTTCCGAATATCATTCTTCCCCACATGAATGATTAGTCGATTTGCAGTTTTATATTTCATCAGAATGCTCTTAAGTTCCCTGTTTACATCAGAAACTGTTGCTTGTGGAAGGCAGCATGTAGTTGTATCCCTGCTGCTAATGTTTCTGATAATAGAGTCACCCACTATCAGAGTCCTGGGCTCGGCTGCTCTCTGAGCTGAGTGCCGCTGACTGTTCAACCTTGAGCGGCAGTTAGCATCGGTGTTAGCTGCTGGCTGATTTGATCTGTGTCCGATCATGTTTGGGGATTCCTCACCCACATTCATTAACACTTCAAATCTGTTCTCCAGATGTATTGGCGGTGGTAGGGAGCTATTGTTTGGGGTAGAGGATGCTACAGCATTAATATGTGGCACTCGTGACAATCTGATGTCTCGAGTGCCTTTGGGTCTCGCTCCCTGTGTGTGCCATCGATTAATATGTTGATCAATTTCGGCACTCGGTATGGTCTGTTTAGGGGCATTAGATTCATGGGACTCACCGACTGTGTGCTGAGGACGTCCATGATGAAGCTCTGTTGTGTGTTCCTTCTGGTTTGGTAGTCCCGCAAGTAACTTTGTTTCAAGAACTGCAATCCTTTGTAGAAGTCTGTGGCAGTTTGTGCAGCAGGTAGATTCTTCAACCAGAGGAGGCATATTATTTCTAATCCTTTTGGATGTAGGCAGCTGTGTTTTCCCTTCTCCGGAATGTAAGCTGATGGCTGCCGTCAGTGGGAGGCTGGTTGGATAAAAATTCCCCTTCTTTGTAGCAATTCTTCCAGTCAAAAAGATTGTTGGTGCCAAGATTTGTCGTTTGAGCACTGTGCCTATTTGCTGTAGTTAAAATTAGGAGATAAAATATAAAAGCAAATAGAGCAAAGCGCGGAGCTGTAAGCGAGAGCGTCCGAACAGTAGCGAAGCAGGAAGCAGACAGTCTGACTGATCACACTCAAACGTGTCCAGTCAGAGCCAGTTGCGTTCAGTCTGCGATTACAGTCGGTGTTTAAATTCCATGTAGAAGTATTTAAATCGGCTTCAGCCACAGGAAACAATCACTGTGCAGTCTTAGAATGTTTTAGATAGTCGTTAAATGTGTGCCCGGCTTTAGTGTAAGATTTTTACCCATCTTTTGAAAAATGCAGTTTTAAAAGTAAACTATCACTTTTACCAGTAGATGGCTGCAGAGCTCCACTATCCTCCAAAAACTATCCTCCAAATGTTAAGTAAAAAAAAAAAAAATAAACAGAGTAAAATTACATTTTTTTTATTTAAAAAAACAAACAAACAATTATTTTGTTACAAAATTACATTTTGTTGCCTGGGGTCTGTGGAGACCCCAAAGACCCTGAGGGGGCTCGCACACTGGACGTGAAGCTCAGCGCCTGCGCCATGACTTTAAAATTCGAACGCATTGTTTTCTATGAGTGTACGCACACCAGCGGTGACATTCGGCACCTGTCTGCAGTGCCCAGCTACGACTCAGAAAACATTGCGTTAAAATTTTAAAGTCATGTCCGGTGTGCGAGCCCCTTGAGTGTACTGCACAAGGGTTAAAGTAGCTAGACAAGGGCATAAAAATCTGAACTTGAGTGCAGCCCTGGAGTACCTCAACAGGACACTTTGTAGATTTATTTGAAATATCCATCAGTTTCAGATCAGAGCTGATGAGTTGAACCTAGAGCAGGAATGACCAAACCTGTTCCTGGAGATGCTTCGCCCCCCCTTGGTACAGGGGAAGACCAGAGGCTGTTTTTTGAATGGATATCAATGGATGAAAGGCTTCACTATGCTGATTACACAGCTTTTGTGGGGAAATAGCTTATCATTTCAATAAATTGATAACTTGTTTGCTAATCTTCAGCATGTTTTACAGTAAACAATACTTTAGAATAGACGTGTAACATTTTTGAAGAGGTGCGCGTCAGGCTACATCCTAGGTTACGTGTGGCACTCACAGCCTATGGCATACCTACGGGGTACACACGACGCGGAAGTATAAATCAGCCTTAAGTCTTCAGGAATGCTTAAATTACAGGCAGGTGTATTTGATTAGGGATGAAACTTAACTCTGCAAAAGAGTGGGCCTCCAGAACCAAAGTTGCCCATCCCTGATCCATAGGATAGGATAGGATAGGGTATAGATCATACATGTTGTTGATTTTGATGCTTTAAATGTCTAAATTGTTTTTTTGTCTATTTTTGCCCTAGATCTGATGGCACCGAGAGAGGCGAGTCATGAACTTAATGAAAGGGATGAAGAGAAAAAACATAATTTAATGAGTGAAAAAAAATCAACAAAATTTTCCTTACAAAAAGGAGCTCAAAAGACTGGAACTAAAAGTTATTTCACCTGCCAACAGTGTGGAAAGACTTTTGATCAACATAGAAACCTTCAAGTCCACTTAAGAGTTCACACTAGAGAGAGAGCCTTCACTTGCCAACAGTGTGGAAAGAGTTTCATACGTAAAAAACACCTTAAAGTTCACATGAGAATTCATACTGGAGAAAACTTTCACCTGCCAACATTGTGGAAAGAGTTTCATTAGAAATGAAAACCTTAAAGTCCACATTAGAATTCACACTGGAAAAACCTTTCACCTGCCACAGTGTGAAAGAGTTTCATTAGAAATGAAAACCGTAAAGTCCACATGAGAATTCACACTGGAGAAAAGCCTTCACCTGCCAACAGTGTGGAAAGAGTTTCATTAGAATGAAAACCTTACAGCCCACATGAGCACTCACACTGAGAGTAGTGTTACACCGGCACTCTTGTGAAGCTTCACCGCTAAAACCCCAGCAAACATGCCACACTGGAGAAAGCCTTACCCCTGCCAACAGTGTGAAAGAGTTTCAGTCAAAAGAGTCCACATGAAGTTCACACTAAAGCCTTACCCTGACAGTCGTTATGAGACAAATTAAATGGGAGTGTACATGGTGGAAAAGGACACCTTCTGGGAAGCCTTGAGCCACAGAGGGAAAGAGTGGAAAGGAGAAAACCTCACACACACATGAGTACTCACACTGGAGAAAAGCCTTAAGCTTTGATTTATTTTTCTAAAATCAAAATAAAATTGAACAGCTCAATATTGCAATAAATTGAGGTCGACACAACAGCCTCTTAAATGTTAAAAGTGTGAAACTCTCACAGTTCACAAAGCTTACGCTACGTCCTATGCCTTCTCATTGTTTGCACATGATGTCAGTGCTGCACGTGAAATGTGGCAGGAGGGCAGGAGTGATTGAAAAGAAGATTTTCTATCCCATTGAATGATAATTTGGTGTTTTCACTTCAGTTTTGTAGAATTCGGTTTACAACGTTGATCTGGTTACCATGAGAACTGTGTCACGCGCTGCTGCTTCAGCCATCATATGGTAGAAAATGTCAGAATAAATAAATGTGTTCAACAAGCTGACAGAAGTTGATCCATTTCTTTGTTGGTAGAGTGTAAATGTAACGTACTCGGTTACTAACGTAACCTCGGTTCCCTGCGATATGGAACAAGTACTACGTATGGGGAAAGGTCTCCTTTTCCCCCGTTACTAAAGCCTTTTTCAATAACGCAGTGTAACTGCATCATCATTGGTTGACTCATAGACAAGTTGTTTAACCAATGACGGCACGGCATAGCTGAGTGGCCTATGGCAAAAAAGCCCGCCTAAATGGGCGGGGGTACGGCTATATAAGCAGGCATTTCGCCATAGGATTTCAGGTCATTCGACTGAAGCAACGACACTGAAGCCGCAGCCTTGTGGCACGGCATGTATCGCAGTACTCGTTCCGTATCTCAGGGAACCAAGTTTTTTTTTTTTTTTTAATTAATCCTAGGGTGTTTTGTTTTAAAATGAACTGTGTGTTGTGGATTGTATGTATGTATTATGTTGTATTGTATGAGAGCCTCTTAACCAAAGAAAAATTTCTATCATTGTTGATAGACAATAAAGTTTCTCTGAACTCTGAGGTTACGCTAGTAACCGAGTACGTTCCCTTTCAATACTTCACTTGTACTGCATATGGGGAACGAATTCAACCGCGCCGTGCCACGACAGGGAATGGCTGGACTTGTCTTGGACACCGCAAGGGAACAAGTGGACAAGTGAGAAGGCCGGAGCCGTCGAACCCATAGTTTCACTTGCAAACAGAAGTTAACTCCTGGAGTGGCATGAAGCGGAGCTCGATAGAGGCCGCTGTACCATACCAAGAGGGCCCGAGCTAGTAAAAGTCGGGACATCTAAATTATAAAATCTGACAATGGTGGACAGTGAGGACCAGCCGGCCGCCTCACAGATGTCTTAATAGAAACTCCACTGGACCAGGCCAAAGAGGAAGCCATTCCTCTACTGGAGTGGGCTCTGACTCCTATGGGGCAGTTCTGGCCCATAGAGGAGTAACAAAGAGCGTCAACTATCCAACGCAAGAGACGATGCTTTGAGACCGAAAACCCATTGGTGCGGCCGCCAAAGCAGACAAAAAGCTGATCAGACTGCCGGAAGGCTGTGATCGCTGAACGTAGGTCCTCAATGCCCTGACAGGGCAGAGTAATTCCAGCTCTCTCTTCCGACGAGGGAGGAAGCGCTGAGAGGGAAATGACTTGTGCTCTGAACGGAGTTGAGAGCACTTTAGGAACGTAGTCATGCCTAGGTTTCAAAACGACGAGTCGTTGGGCCCGAACTCAAGGCATGCAGGGCTTACGGAGAGGGCCTGCAAGTCGCCAACGCGCTTAACCGATGCTAGTGCAAGTAGCAGAGTGGTTTTAAGGGTCAGAGGCCTGAGGTCAGCTGAACGCAGTGGCTCAAAGGGAGGCCCTTTAAGAGCTGTGAGGACCAGAGAGAGGTCTCTCAGGTGGGAACGGTGAGAGGACGAGGTGGATTCAATTGCCTAGAACCTCTCAAGAAACGCACCACAAGGCTGTTTCGTCCCACTGACTGGCCAGCGGTAGGAGAATGAAACACTGCGATGGCTGCTACATAAGCTGAGCGTTGAAGGGGTGCGACCCCTATCTAAACGCTCCTGGAGGAAAGACCATATCAGAGATACATCACACTCCGCTGGGTCTATGTTGCGTGCAGAGCACCAGTCAACAAAGACCGACCATTTCTGGGCATAGAGGCGTCTTGTGGACAGAGCTCTCGCCTGAGAGATGGTATTTAGTACGTCCCCTGGGAGGTTTGCAGGCTCCCATCGAGGGACCAGAGGTGCAGAGCCCAGAGCCCAGAGTTCTGGCTGGGGAAGCCAGATCGTCCTTTTCGTCTAAGAGAGGAGGTCCCGTCTCAGGGGGATCGCCCACGGGGCTTTCGTGGAAAGCCTGAACAGCTCTGAGGACCAGACTTGGCTCCTCCAGAGCGGGGCCACTAGGAGGACTCTGTGCTTGTCTTTTCCGATTCATCTGATGACCTGAGAGATCAGAGCAATCGGGGGAAATGCAAAAAGGAGGGTGCTGGGCCAGACGTGGGCCAGCGCATCTTCCTCCTTCGAAAAATAAATTGGGCAGTGAGAGTTGTCTTCTGAGGCGAAGATGTCTACCTCTGCCTTCCTGAAGAACTCCCAGATTGTGAGAACTGTCTGGGGGTGGAGCATCCACTCGTCTGAGGGGACGAAAATAGCATATCTGCTCCCAAGTTCGTTCTCCCAGGTATGAGAGTCGCTTTGAGCGTCCGGAACCTTGATAATGCCCACTCCAGAAGACGCTTCACCAGAGCGCATAAGTGGCTAGACGAAAGACCACCCTGGTGATTTATGTATGACACTACTGTCATGCTGTCCGACTGGACTAAGGACTGGACTGAAACGCATGGAAGGCTCAGATCACTGCCAGCATCTCTAGGCAGTTGATATGCAGATGGCTTTCCTCATGAGACCACGAGCCAAAGGCCGGTCTGCCCTCGGAAAGTGCGTCCCAACCCATGTTGGACGCATCTGTTGAGAGCACTGTCCTTCTGGACACCGCCTGTACGGGTACTCCTTGACTGAACCATACAAGGTTCAACCAGGGTTTCAGAGCTGTCAGATAGGCCCGATTGACCCTGAGATGCAGGTGGCCGTGCTGCCAGGCGTGAAGAGGGACCCGAAACTTCAACCAGTATTGCAGAGGCCGCATCCGAGAGAGCCGAGCTGCAGAACCGGGAGGGCGGAAGCCATCAGCCCTAGCATCCTCTGAAAGAACTTCAGAGGGAGATAGGCCTTGTTCCTGACTGATGCCGCGAGCTGCTGAATGGCCAGAGCGCGCTCTGGTGAGACTACAGCCGTCATACGGGCTGAGTTGAGAACTGAACCCAGGAACGTAATATGCTGGCTGGGGAGCAGTGAGCTCTTGGCAAAATTTACCCCAAGTCTAAGGCACTCATGTGCTGTGATGGGGGGGCTATCTGGATGTGAAAGCAAGCATCTTTCAGATCCAGTGAGCAGAACCAGTCCTCGAGGCAAATCTGTGCGAGGATCTGCTTCAGCGATAACGTCTTGAACTTCCTTCTCATGAGGGAGAGGTTCAGGAGTCTTAGGTCAAAGATGGGTCTGAGACCGCCATATTTCTTGGGGATGAGAAGTAACGGCTGTAGAACCTGCGTGTAAGGGAATGGATCAGAGAGCATGTGTCATGTAAAGCTAAGCATAAATGAGCACGCTCCCACAGAGAGCGTATGTCCTCGAAGAACGTGGCTTGAAGGGCTGGGCTGGCAAGCGACACGCTGAGAGGCTGGGCATTTATAAAAATACCAGGAAGATGCTCATACGTGCTCAGTGAAAACGCTCTTTCTCAAGGACGTGGCTTGCGGGGTGAGACCAGCAAGCGACACGCTGAGAAAAACGGCCAATACAACGAAAAATTATGCTTCTCAGAAGGAATATACATCATGAGTCCCACCATAGACGGGGGGAGCCTCAAGTTACATTCAGCCGAGCGGTGTCAGAAGTGAGACTACTCTTCCTCAAATGAACATTGCTTGCAGGGCAGAGCCAGCAAGTGACATGATCAGAGGACTATAATAATGAGCATATGTAGATTCCACCAAACACAAGAGAGCAATTAGCTCGCATACAGTGAGCGCATACGTCCTCATGAACGTGGCTTGCAGGGATGGGGCCGGCAAGCGACACGCAGAGAGACTTGTAATACGCTATACATAACATAAGTATCACCCAAGATGGGGGAGTGTGTCATGTTATAATTCTCAAAGAATGCGGCAGGCCAGAACCGGCGAGCAACAGGCTGAGAAATCAAAACAAACTCGGCAGAAATAAGCTGTATCAACTGAACATGTATAACATAGGTCTCACCTGAGACGGGGGAGAGTGAAACATTATATCTCTCAATGAACGCGACTTGCGGGGCAGAAAGCGGCAAGTAACGCGTAGAGAAACTCAGCGTGAACAGCAGAAATGTGCTCTATTAAATTGGGTATTCAACGTGTCTTACCCGTGCTGAGGAAGAACGCCATGTCATATTCCTCAATAGACGTGGCTTGGGGGTGGAGCCGACAAGTGACGCGTTGAGAGGTTTAAGACTCAGCAAAAATCTGCTATGTCAACTGAATTTATATGACATTGGTCTCCTGAGAGACATGTTATATTTCTCAATAAATCCGACTTGCGGGACAGAACCGGCAAGTAACGCATAGAGAAAATCAGCGTGAACAGCAGAAATATGCTCTATTAAATTGAGTATCGACATGTGTCTTACCCGTGCTGGGGAAGAACGCCATGTCATATTCCTCAATCGACGTGGCTTGGGGGCGGAGCCGGCAAGCAATGGGTTGAGAGGTTTAAGACTCAGCAAAAATCTGCTGTCAACTGAATATATATATATATATATAACATTGGTCTCCCGAGAGACATGTTATATTTCTCAATAAACGTGGCTTGCGGGTAGCAGAACCGGCAAGCAACGCACAGAGAAACTCAGTGTGAACAGCAGAAAAGTGCTCTATTAAACTGAGTATTCAACATGTCTTACCTGTGCTGGGGAAGAACATCATGTTATATTCCTCAATCGACACGGCTTGGGGGCGGAGCCGGCAAGCAACGCGTTGAGAGGTTTAAGACTCAGCAAAAATCTGCTATGTTAACTGAATATATACAACATTGGTCTCCTGAGAGACATGTTATATTTCTCAATAAATGCGGCTTGCGGGGCAGAAGGAGGAACGGCGTTGCAACGCCAGTGAGAAGAAGAAAGAAAGCTCTATACTCACCTGACAGAGATGGCAGGGGATGAGCTGAATGCTCTCAGATGCTGAAGGTGGCACGAGGGCGGCGCAGTGAACAGTTGCTAGAGAGCGAAGATCCACAGTGCGAGGCTCTGTATGTGCCACAGCTGTGGCGCGGCATTGAGGCAACGCCGCCACTGTGAAAACGGCGATTAAGCTCTTTTAGAGTGGTTGAACTGCTGAGAAAAGCTCTTTTAGAAAGGTGATAAACTGCAGGAAATGCTCCTTTAGATGCGCCGGATGGTGGCCGGAAGCGGGCGCTTGAGAGCGGCACTCGAGGCGGCAGTCTGTGAGGGTGCCGGCACTGTCTTTGTCTGGCGAACTCAGCTTAGTCCGCTGCAGGAGCCTCTTTGACGGCGGCGATAGCTTCTTCCAGGTGAGAGCTTTGTATTTTTTTGTATTTATTTCAACAAATGACAACCAAAATCAAACCCATAGACAGGGGTGGATCTACCGGGGTGGCACGGGGTGGCAACTGCCACCCTAAGAAAAAGCTTTGCCACCCCATCTGCCACCCCAAAATGATCACAGATTTAAATATAAATGTCAGCAGTGTTTTAATTACTGCTTTTCAGCAGCGGCGCTTCAATGTGATGTCCTAAATAAAAATCTGCGTAACACAAAATAATGGCAACAAAACACGTCTTTCAATAAACTATGATGGTTGCACGCGCACGCAGCGCGCCCAGTGTAGTCAGCTTCATTAACAAATGACTCTTATGAACCGGTTCTTTAAGAATCAAAAACACAGCACAGCCAAGTTCACTTACGATTTTTCCCCTATTTGTACGTGAATCTGCAAATTACTGCTTCCCGGTTAACTCAGAAGTCCTGTGAGAAATGTAATTCCATCCGAATATGTCTGAGATTCATTTTCGTAATTTTTGGCGATATGATTCTCCGATCCACTTTCATCATGGATAAGGTCTTTTTGTCATCCGACGACGAAACATAACATGAAATCAATAAGGAGACCCCGATCACAGAAACTAATAGCAGACTTAGGTAAGAATCTAACATACTTTTCTCGCTAACACATTATAAGTGATTCAGTTGGCCCAGTTTCCCAAACCATTCGTTCAGTTCTCAAAACAAAGACACATTTCTCAAAACGTTTAACAATGACTACATTTGGTAGCAAAACTGATGACAAACCAGTCAAAATCTGAGAGAGAGAGAGAGAGAGCTGAATGAATCATTTACATGGTTTATGTATCAGTACTTTAGATGAGTGAAATTTCACTACAGTAAACTGTAGCATGTTGTAGCCTACACCTGTACAATTACCCATGTTGTGATTGACAACTTTTTTGTAACCATGTGTTGTGTACTGTATTTTTGCAGAACTGAGAAATGACTGCCTAGCGATATAGTCCTGTGTCAGAAGACCAATACACTGCTATAGTACTGTATATACTGTAATGAAATTTGGCCAAATGTGCAAAGGATGCTGAATTTACTTTTACTGCAATTGACAGTATACTGTATTGTGTTCATACCAAGTTCATTACTTATTTTTCTCATGCTTTTCATCTACTGCAAGATCAATTTATAATAGTAAAATGAAAAAGGAAAAAAGAATCCCTCCAAAAGTTCATTGCTGTATTTTACTGTATCTGTATATGTAAATGTATTTTTGTATAGTGTAGTAGACATTGAGCTGCAAAATAATTCCTGAATCCCAGTAAGAGGTATTTTTGTTAGTGTTATATGAATTGATCTCACTAGTGTTCACTGGGCAGTGCAGTAGTCTGTGTATTTGTTATGTTTTGTGTGTCATCTGATGCCAAAGTTTGTCAGACAAGAGTAAGTTTTTGACCAGAACATTTTATTTTGACCTGGAAGTTTGAGGTTTGTACAAGTTATTGTATAGTTTTAAGATTGTGTTTATTGTTGTGAGAAAATGTTAAATAGTTTCATGAATTGTGCATTAGCAATCAAGAAAAACAATAACTAGACTGAAAAGTTTGAAAGACAAATTTATGCTTGCTTGTTATAAAGCCAACTTAAAGTCTTTTTTAAAAAATGTTAAAACTTTGGTCAGTTAGGCCAGAATATAGAAGTTCTTGGTGATTGCTAAAGTGTTGCCAGGTGGTTGCTAGGAGATTCTGGGTGGTTGCTAGGCTCTTGCTATGCAGTTGCTGGGGTGTTGCTTGAGTATGTAGTTGATAGGGTGTTCTGGGTGACATTCCCACCTCTGTTAATAACAGAAACTCAAAAATTGTTTTGTTGCTCTTTAACTTGCACTAAAACGTGATTTATACCATCGAAGTAGCCTGTGTAATATTAATTGCATAAGTAATGCAATGTTTGTGAACACAACTGTGCATGTTAGGCCATAAATCTCCAAAAACTAAACATGGGCGCTTGCTTTGGTGTTGCCACCCCTCCTAGACCTCATGCCACCCCTTTGCCACCCTATAAATAATTTTCTAGATCCGCCCCTGCCTCCACTAAATAATACACTTACAATATAATGAATTCTTCTTCCTTCTGAGTGTGTGTCGTATGTAATCCTAATGTATTCAGCTGTAATCTCCGGTATGTTCACACACATTTAAAAACGTCTTATTAATTAGTGGCTGGGCTGGCAATTATTCATGTTTTATGTAGTGTAGGATAACAATTCAATATAATAATGAATAAATGATTCAATCCATCATAGTCAACTAAATTTTATTACAGCTTATTAACAAGTTTCTCAAGCAGATCAAGGTAGCGCTGTACCCTGTCCGTCGCTGCCCTCTCTCTTTTTTCCTCTTAGCAGCTGCCTGCCTCTCTCTTTCCTCATCTTTTCTGCCTGCTCACGCAGAAGGTCAATGAGCTCAGTAGAGCTTTGCCTCTTTCTGCATGGATGGGGGCAGAGGAGGAAGCAGGCACTATTTAATCAGATAAATCGAATGCTGTCGCTAGAGAACGGCATCCTTTTCTGAATACTACTGTCAGGTGGCAGCTGTTCTTCCTCCCGCCTCTACCCATTTCCCTGTTGGTGGGTCCCTCAGCTGCTAATAATAATAATAATAATTATTGTTACTATTATTACAAGAAAAAAAAAACATTTTTCCTTTCACTGCATTGTAATTTATATAATAATACTCACACACACCTTGTATTTTTCTTTCAGATTGTTCCATTTTTTCTTGGCTAGTTTAACCGTAACTGGAACAGCCATGTTCTCAACACAGACCCTGAATAGAGAAGACATTTAATCAGCAACAGGAAACTACAGTAACTAAAATAAATCAGTGAGAAATAACCCCACTAGGAATTTTCACTCCCAGAACATTCTCAGAATGTCCCCACTGGTGTTAAGGATGTTGCCTAGTAACGTTCCCACTACGTTCTGATGTGGAGTTCTTTTAAGGGTTGGGGGACGTTACTTGGTGGACCTCCAGGGAACATTCAGCATGTTCTAGGAATGTTTAGGGGACTATTACTATAGGACGTTCTGTTACCTTCCCAGATGTCCTTTTTGTAACGTTCTTATGTGACCATAAAATAACCAAAATGGAACAAGTTGCTTAAGGAAGCTTGAACTGCAGCACTTTCTCTACCAAAAGAGTTTTAGAGAACTTTTAGGGAACATTGCACAAGGTCATGAGAACGTTGCTTTCTAAGTAAGGAAAAATGCATACAAAATAAAATTAGTGTTACTTACTCCCAGCCAGACCTGGATGAGTTTCTTTTTCCAGTGAAGAGAGCTTCATTCACCCCTCGTCTCTTCACTGCTCCCTAACGAATACAGATTCATAGTAATCTACAGTTAGTTAAGCATGGTTTAAGGTAAGCTAATTTAATTAAAGGTTAATTAAAACTAGTTTTCAATGACCTCAGAATGAAAGCTAGCGTAGTTTAATTAAAACACTTAACGTTATGTTCTGAGGAATAAATAAACTTGTGAACTGATTTGTCAACAGGCAAATTTCTTAATCTAAATTATATATGTAAATGTATATTTAGGGTTTTGTATATTTGGGGTTTTGTTGTTAAGACGACGTTAAAAACGGTTATGTGTAGCTTCCTTCCTCCTCCATTGTTTTGCTAGTAGTATTTTACTACTATTTACAATGTTACAAATAATTCTATTGTTAACTGAATGTTTAAATGAATAAATTCTAAATGGCTAAATGCATTCATTCATTAATGAATAGGTTAATTTTGTTACTCATTAACCTAAATAAAATGTAAAAAAAGTGAAAAAGATGCCTTGTGTTGTGTGAGTTCCTAAACAGGGTCATAACTGTGATTGGCTTCTCTGTGCAGTACCCACCATCGCCGAGGAGGAAAAAGCTCTGTGGTGGATATTTAGCCTGTTTGTAAATGGAGCTGTTCTCAAGTACCCGCATGTCGTGGACACTCCCAGGGTACCCGACAAAAACGTCCAAAAATGCTCCTTTATGGTCACAAATCCCTTGAAGCAAGATGGAGGCAAACAGATTTCTGTTTTTTGTACCACTGTCCATCAGGGCCAGCTGGTGGTTTTATTCTGACATGACATCCATCAATTGCTCCAACAGCTTTACCAAATGCCTGGTGATTGGTGAGAGAAGCAAAGCCTGAACCAATCTGGAGCAGATGTTCTTCTGACCTTGGCAGGGCCACAACCTTTGGCAAAATAGCCATGACTTCATCAGCTACTCAATGAATAATTCTGTGTATGGATGGTCGTGGGATCCCAAAAGCCTGCGACACAACCCTGACATGCCTCTGTTTCTGATGAAGCAGCTCTAGGAGTTTATTGAGGCTCTCGCTCTTCAGACGAAAGTCTGCTTTCATATCTCCTCCATCAAAAAACTTCTCAAGAACAGGGACATGGGGGTTGAGCCTGCAATAACTCATGTCTCTCTGTATGAAGCAAGATAGTGAAAAAAAAAATAAAAAACAAGCAAACACATTTTCATATCAAATTCTATAAATATATAAATAGCTAAGGTAAGGTAAATAATTTTCATTCATTTATTCATTTAGAGTGCAACGACGCTGCCGTGAACGTGTTGGCCAAGCAACGTGATACTTCCCGTTTTCTTTCTTGCCTGTGTGTCCTACAAAGGACGTCTTGTTTAATTCTTGTAAAGGACACTCCGTATACCGCATCCTTTACAGGATTCGTCCTCTGGAGGATACAACCTTTATTAAATACTAATTAAATTAAATTAAATGAGACACAGCATGTGTTTGATGCATCCTCGATATCAAGAACACATCCGGGACTTTCATGTGTCCTCTGTTCTTGCATTCGACGGTTAATGAGTGACGTAGAGCAAAAACACAAGGACACAAGATCGCTGAAGAACGCATTGAGAAACAGCCATTGACTATAACACAGAATGCAGAAATCTAACTATTTTTTTACCAGATTTTCTTTGTATTAGAATTAAAAGAGTCACAACATGCAGACTCCAGAAGGTCTGACCCCCCCTTCAAACACACTTGGGTGACAGTGCCTTATCAAATAAGCATTTGGTCTATTAAAATGGAATCTTTGCCTCTAATTCATTGACAAATTTTTCTGAACAATCAAACTGTCTCTATTGACTTTGTATTGCGTGAGGCCGCCTCCTTGTGTTACAGTGCTGCAAAGATGAGTCGATGCACGGACTTCCACAAAAACGGGTACTTTTAATTAACCAAGAAGAACAGAAGCAACAATCATACATATGCAAACATAAGAACAGACAAGGAGTGAAGGGAGTGAGTCCATTATAAAGGGAATGCAGATGAACAGGTGCAGGTGCAGGTGATGATGATGATGGGTAGTGATGTGACGTTTGACACCGAGGCTTCGAAGCTTGTATCAAAAAACGAAACATCTCACAGTGAAGCACTGTATCGGAGCTTGATTCGTTTTGCCATAACCATGTGATCGGTGATGTCCGAAGCTTTGTTTTCACGCGCAACCGAGTGACTGCTTCGTATTCTGATTCACATAACGTGAACCCTTGCGCAAATGTGAAGTGTCATTTGCTTTTCAGCAAAAATATGCCATAATACGAATAAATATTTACATATGTTCAGTTTGTATTTATTCCCAGTTCATACTTCATTCTATGACAATCATTTATTTTGATAATATATGCCAAAGCTTGCCTATTTGTCCCCCCAAATTTTATTCAGACTCATTTATTCAAATTGTGTAAGTGAAATGACACGTGAAAGACTTTTTTTATGTATAATAATAATTTACATTGTTTTATACGCTTTTCATAGCACAAACTGATTTATTACATGAAACTCCAAAAATAGCTGCGTCGTCTGGGATGCAAAGGCATTTTTTTTCCACCTTTTGACCACAAGATGTCGTTAGTGTGCACTGTGTTGAAAAGCTTCGAGTAATGAACCTTTTTACGATACACTTGAGAGGAAAGCCTCGGTGCTTCACAAAGCTCCTTTCGCCATCACTAATGATGGGGAGATGACGAGGAATTGAGTGCAGGTGTGGAAACAGGAGGATCATGGGAGATGGAGTCCAGGAAATGAGGGAACTGTGACAACTTGTAATTTCTGACTTAAAACAAACAAACAAACAAAAAAAAACAGAACAATGCCTAAAAACCCAGAACTAAGTCTTTATAAGCTGTCCACCCCAAAAATGAGCATTTATAGACACAAAAGTGGATACAGGCAACTAGTCATAGTACTACGCCCACTGGAGAGGAACATGACAGGATATGCTAAAAAAAAATTAAGTATTTTTAACCATGTCAAAGGATTATTTCGCCACCCTATGTGAATCTGAGAGGAGCAGATATATCAATAAACTAAATATTATTGGTCTATGTCGCATAACCTGATTTTGCTGAGTTCAACATGTTCCTGGGTCAACATTTTTGTGATCCTGGAACAACATTAAAATCAAATCAGATTTGAGGGACAAGTTTACAGATTATGTCAAGTTTAGCCTTAAAATCATGAATTGGTGCTTCTACATCAGTGTTATTCATCTATCATTTCCCTCTGATTTTTGGGATAACTTATGGGTAGGCTTAGGTTTAGTTGTAGGAATAGGGTTAAGACTAAATTTTCAGACTAGAATGTTCTTCCAGGATCAACAAAATATGTTGACCCAGGAACGCATCTAACTCAGCAATATCAGGACGTGCATCTATGTCAGTGCCAATTTTTCTTACCTTCATTTTCATGAACCGACTGAATGGCCCAACATCAATTACGGTGACATCTACAACTATTTAATTGAATCACCAGGTAATGAACAACACGGCCCACAACAGCACATACCTATTTAAAGGATGAAAAGAAAATCTAATACACACACACACATTTAAACACTTAAATGTTCAATAGAAAAAATATATAATCTAATCAATTTTACTACAACACTTTTTCTTGGGTTCATATTACTAACAATAGGTTTTAATTCAATTCACATATTTACAACTTTATATCACATATCTTGATGTCAACATCAACAAACAAAATGTACATAAGCTTTAAACATGTATAAATAACACTGTGCACACAAACTAGATTTTGTCTTTAAATAATTACTTTACCATATCACTATATGCATGTACAATGTACATTATACAACATTAAATTTCACTGTAATTGATTTACACCAATTCCTTACATATAAGCTACATTTTAGCATACTACATCGATCTACCTTTATAGTAATTTCTTAAATCAGACCTGAAAATCTTAAGCTAAGATTTTTACCCTTTTATCTCACAGATAAAACTTTACATAAAATAAAGCCACGTCTTTAAAAACAAATACTACTATATAAATATAATAATAATTACCACGCCTTCACTAAATGCATTTCAATCACTATCACGTATCAGAATAAAATGCACACAACCCACAAACACATTTCCTTTCCTCAAATGAAAAGGTACAATATGTAATGATTGTTTGAATAGGCTTCTAGCAACCTCTAGCGGACAAAAGAGTATCTTCATGATGCCAAGTTTTCAGTTTAGCTCGGGAAAAAAATCATGTTCATGGATGCGATTATTAACATTAATGTAGTATGAAGAGCAGAAGCGAGTGTTGTGGAGCTGAACGAGGATGCTGGAGCAATTAATCAACACACGCCTCACGAGCAGCAGAACTTTTATTATAACACAGTAGCCGGCGCTGCTTCCGCTTTTCTGGCCATGAGTATGAGGTAACACAGCTCTGTTTATCATATTAGATACATTTGAGAGTGTTGAAAATTATGTTATAGCTTTACTCTGCGCGTTCGCTCGGCAGCTGCTGTGAGACAGTTACATACTGCAGTAAGATAGATCAATTTTACAATATCATATTAAATGCTGGATGACTTGTGTTGATAAATGACATGCAATTAATTTTAACATAATATAATGGAGAAAATTCTATATTACTGTTAGTAAAAATAAAGCTGCATCTGATTATGCTATGTTAGCCAACAATATATAAATTCAAGCAATATATTGATTTACAACCACAATGTCATCTCATTTACATAACTATATACAGGCAGCATACTTTGAATTGATATAGAATACTGTTTGCATCAACTAATATATTTACAAAAATATAGGCATATTCATATACTTTTTTTACTCAATGCATTTACATAGTTTGTGCTTCATTTACCGGATTATTTTCCATTAAACACTTCTTCACTTCTTCACTTCATTAAACACTTCTTGTCGTGCACAAAAACAAAACAAACATCCCCTGCCGACCATTATAATAAATCTTACTTTAAAAAACAAAATACCACAAAATACACACTTTACACAATTCTAAAGTATAAATGAATATTTAAACTTACAAAACATAAGTAATCTATTAATATTACATAAATAATGTAATTAATAGAAAAATGCCTTTCTTTAGCCTTATTTCTTTATTTCTTATTTCTTTTTTCTATACCAGGGGTACTCAAGTTCAGAGGCCAAGAGGGCCGCATTTTAACCAAATGAAACGCGAAGGGCCACAAATTATAACTTGGATCGTAAGACTTTTTTTTAGGCCTACTTAAGACAATATTGTAGTTTTACTGTTTATTTACGAAAAGTGCAGTTTATTATCTAGCTAAGCTTAATAGTATGGTGTCCTTTTGAAGTGTCACTGAACATGATAAATGGCATTTAAAAAAAGGATTAATAGCTTGTCTTGCTGTATTCTTAATGTACAAATGCATAAAGAAAAACAAGAACTGATGAAAAGAAATCCTTGTTCATTTGAAATGTCTGCATTGTTTTCACAAGAAATTAAGGTGGTTGTTGTTCACTGGCTGATGAGAGTCTGTCCGTAAGACGAACATTGCACTTTTTATAGTCTTTTATACGCCATTGCACCTTTTAACACTTTTTATAGCACCTATTTATACTCAGAGAATACACGTTTTATTATTTGTATTACTATTACTTAATTTGGTCAGAATTCAATTTTTTTTTTTTTTTTTTTTTTTTTTTATGTTCAATCACAATCTCATGAATTATTTAACTATAACCAACGTTGTAAACATGATAAATCAGATATTCTCCGTGAGCTCAATGATGTGATGACAGATCTGTAATGGGAGCGCTGCTTGCTTTCTGTTTATAACACATTGACATTAAGAATAAAGATTTGTTTTTCATGATGCTCGGAAACGTACACACTGCAAAGTTTGAGGGATGTCAGCTGCATTTCATCATGGAAAAAATAAGTTACTTTGTTTTACTTGCGCGCACAGTCTCGAGCCTTTGGTGGCGTTCACGAACACAAGTGCTCGACACATGCGCACTAGAGAGATTCATGCTTGTCTAGTCTTTTTCGCTCAAATAGTTACAATAAAATGTCTTTGTACTTGTTTAAAATTAGAGTTGCTGGTATCTTTTAATCCCCTCAAACGAGCGCTCTTCAACACGGTCGGCTATTGTGTTTTTTGTTACTCTTGTTCTGTCTTCGTTTCTTTTCAGGCTGAAACAACAGCCCGTTTCAGTGCTGACACCTTGTGGACAAACTAAATTAGTGCAAAAACTATTCAATGCGCGCGTGCAAAGTGCCTTCAGTTTATATTGTTCTTTGCCGTTAAAAAAAAACTGTGCTGCGCGCGTACACTATACGCGTTCTCTGCTGATTATTACAGCGTCACGCGCACTGTACGCCTACCCTAGTGTACGTGTAAAAAAATGAAGTAATATTCACGCTAATTTTGAACGCAAATTATAATAAAAAATACATTTATATGTAGCATGATGCGGGCCACAAATTTAATGCTGACGGGCCGGATGCGGCCCGCGGGCCGCCTGTTGAGTACCCCTGCTCTATACCTTTCTTTAGCCTTATTTCTTTATTCTTTTATGAAAATCGCCCAAATCGGCCAAAGCAGCTGCCCTATCAAATGGTTTAACCAAAAAAGAGGGAACAAAAGATAACCTCCTGTCCAACAACAGAAACTGTGCCGGGGACAACTGAAAAATCTTGGATAAATTAATGACTGAATTGTTCAAGAGAGGGCCCTGCTCTGAGGGCCCACTTATATTAAATTTAGATGCCCCAGCCAATGTTTTAGCATTGCTTCCGCCATGGGCCTCGTCCAGTGGATCTTATACGCCTCCCTTTGAATGCCTCCCATGGCAGAAGGGGAATATTGAGGCCAGTTCTCTCAAAGATGACGTTCAAAGTTTTAATGTTTTCCACCACCTTAGCTGGCAAGGACTTATCATAATTAATCAAGGGGAAATGAATCACTGCATTGGGAAAAGTCTGGTGCGCCACCCCCTGCAATCATTCCAGGCTCTTGCCCAAAATAGTGGGATTCCCCTGTTCCCTGTTATTGAGGCCAAATGACAGGATCACATGCTGGGCCTCTGACCATACTGGTGTTTTGTGTTTGATGATATGATAGGCCTGGGCCAAATTCGCACCCAGGTACGAATCAACCTCAATCCTTGAGGTTTGATCATCACTGACAATCATTGGCAATGCTTGGCACCCGGCTTAGGTTGGAACTTCCCAAGAACAAAATCGGTCTGATTGGTTTCAAGTCCCAGTTCTTATACCTGTCTCCCCCATGCTCATGCCTCCTGTGCAGACTTTGTGCCACCGCCCACACGGGTGACGGTGACGGGCTCCCTTGCGGCTGAGGGAGAAGTCTGTACCACTGAGGCTTTAGGGAGTTCTTTTGGGGCTACTGAAGGATTTTCCAGTGCAGCGGCTGAACTAGGGCCAGCTTGTTTCGCCAACTCTCTCTCTCTCCTAAAAAGAGCATATCCTCCTCCAGTTCTTGAGACCACGGAAAGCTCACCTCTCTAGTCTGGGGTTCTGCTCGGCCCTCTGCAGGCCCCGGGGTCCCTTGTCTGCTTTGAGTTTTTCTAAGCACCACAGGCTGCTCAGGGGAATCTGGAGCAGCCCATAAGCCTCATGCCCCCTCTCCTTGCATGACCTGGACTTTATCCCCTTTCCCCGGAATCGAGGGCGGTCCTGAACTGAGATGTACAACTCTCACCTCTGTTGACTGACCTGGTGACACTACCGGTCTTGGATTGACCAATGCCACATCCTCCCTGCTCGGGCCTTCCCCGGTCATTATTCTTGTGACTGCGACTGTAGCCCTCTCTATCGTGGTCTTTAAGCCGCGATGGGCCCATCTGATTGCCACTTGCCACGCCTCTTCCCAATGCGCCCGTGAAACTTCCAACAACTCCGCCCTGGCCTCCTGCAAGGCTTTCCATAGGCTTTTCCATAGTGATCTTTTATGATATCTACCTCCGTGTGCAGCCAATTTCTTGCATTTCCGAATATTAACCACTCTGTGTTTAGGTTAGGGAGTGCTGGTTGAACTCCCATTGCTATATGGTTTGCCATACGCAATAGTCGAGCTGGCTGCCGGTTCTGGTTGTCTGTTGCCTGAAGTGCATAGGCGTGATGGAACACCTTCAGGAACCAATACATGCTCCTTATTGCTTTTTTGAAGTCCTGATCTTCTGCCATTTCTATGCTGAGCCTACAAAACAATAGACCCACCATTAAAAAGGGAGCAGAACCCATTATTACAGTAAATTTTAAACAAGTCAAAAAAACTAATACAAAACTACTATCCGCCCATCCCCCCATTCATTCTAAGAGGCGAACTAGAAGATGCTAGACCTGTGTGGGCCACACATCTCCACAAGAGGCCTGTCTGGGCCTGATTCGCACCCTCATCCCATACCCCCCTCAAGGCCAAAAGAGACCCAAAGGGGCACCGGAGGGGTTTCTTTATTCCCTAATCCTGTCCTGTGTATTTTTTTCATGAACTGATCCAAATTGATCCCAAAATTTGAGATTTAAACTGAACCTGATCCAGACCGGCGAACCCAGCCATAACCCAAGGGTCACAGCCAGATAATCCCGGTCCAGAATTACATTCCCCCAAAAACTCTTGCTCGTCTTAACAACACTATGTATTTCATGAGAGCAGCTCCAACTTGACCCCGAAATGCAAGGTCTTCATCTGAACCTGCTCCGGGCCAGCGAACCCAGCCTACAACCCGAAAGTCTTCAGCCGGATAATCTTGGCCCAGCATCGCATTCCCCCCACAATCCATTGGTGAAATGTAAACTTTTTTAAAGAGAGATGCCCTTAGTAAAGACTCAAATGAGTTTAATGGTATGTCAGTTCTGATGGCTCTGGCTAAGATTAGGAGTTGAAAATTACAACAGCTCCCCCCAACCTAGCACTCGTCTAGGAAGGTTTGGAATAGGGAGAATGAGGAAGTACATGGGCCGACACCTGTTAGACTATACTATCCTCCTGACTCAGAGCTCCTTCCACATGGGTATCGGACACAACAAACAACTGTGGGTTAAAACAAGATATAACTAGATCTGGGTTGATCCTTAAAACCAATCTAGGGTAACATGACCAAGGGCTAGAACAACCAGGTCTATTTTCCTCCGGGCTACTATGGTTAGGTTTAGGGTGAGTGTAGGTATGGGCTTACAACTCTATTAGTCCAAGGGTTAAAAACTGCTAGGTTTAAATTTTGTACCGGGCTACTCAACTCAACTCAACTCAACTCAATTTGTATTTGTAAAGCACTTACAAAACCATAAAAATGGGCCAAAGTGCTGTCCATAAATAGTGGATAATTTATAAAATTAATACAAGCATAAAAAGAGCACCAAGAAAAACATGCAATCAGTTACTCACAATTGGCCTAATCAGACTCCAAAAGCTTGATGAAATAAAAAAGTCTTCAAGTTCTTTTTGAAAATGTCTATGCTTGATGAGGATTTAATAGAAAACGGGAGTGCATTCCAGAGTGCAGGAGCCGCAACAGAAAAGGCGCGGTCTCCACTACGCCTCAATCGAGCCCGAGGGACAGTTAAAAGCATACTCTCAGAGGAGCGCAGATGACGTTGAGACTGGTAGGGAATTATCAAGTCTTTTACATACGGTGCCTGATCATGCAATGCCTTATAGACAAACAGAACACCTTGTATTGTATTCTATATTTACAGGTAGCAGTGAAGAGATATCAGTACAGTGTTATATGATCCCGTTTTTTAGTGTTTGATAAAATTCGCTGCAGCATTTTGAACAAATTGGAGATGAGCAATATCCATTATATTGTTTACAGTCAAGAAGTCAACAAGTTGATTGTGAACAACTTTCTCTAAAATTTTGTTTATAAAAGGCAGTTTAGAGATAGGCCTAAAATTTTTATATCCCGTGAGTCTAAATTCATTTTCTTTAACAGGTTCAATAACAGCATGCTTAAACTCTAACGATACAGTGCCATAGGATAAACTGCTGTTAATAATCGATAAAATACTGGGACAATAGTGTCTACCACCTCCTTAAACAATCGTGATGGAAGAACGTCATAAAGAGAGGTCGTCGGCTTTAAATGCAATATTATATTTTTCAGCTGAACTGATGTAATCAATTCAAATTACTTAAACAATGTAACTGATTTATTTTGTCAGTTACAATATTCCCTACAGAAACAATATCCGACCGAATAAGATTAACCTTATCAACGAAAAACTTTAAAAATCTCTCACACAGATCCTTAGAAGGAGTTGGGAAAAGATTAATAGACTGACTCAGTACTTTATCTATTGTTGAAAACAATACCCTCGGATTATTTGAATTATGTGATATAATTTGCGAAAAATATGAAGATCTAGCGGCTTTAACAGCATCTTGATAGTTAGAAAGAGACTCTCTAAAAATCATAGATACTTGCAACTTATCTTTAAGCCACCTGCGTTCTGCCTGCCGACAAACCCGTCTCATATTACGAGTAACATCATTTAACCAAGGTTGTTTTTTAACTTTCTGACATTTGATTTTAAAAGGCGCAACATTATCCAAGATCTTTAAGCAGACATGATTAAAAGAGTTTAACAATTCATCAGGTCCTCTAGGGTGCAACATAGTAGACTCAGCAGACAAGGATGATTCAATAAAAGCAGTTGAAAAAGCACAAGATGTAGAAGTAGTAATAACCCGGGACAAGCATGAAGGGGGCTGATAGAGGAGTACACTTGATGCAGAAGTAAGACTAAACCTAATAGGCATATGATCCGAGATGGCAGTTTCCTCTACACAAATATTTTCTATCGTTATCCCAGATGAAAAAACCAAATCAAGTGTATGCCCACGATCATGTGTAGGACCAGAGACACATTGAAGTAAATTAAAAGAATCAGCTAGATTCAAAAATTCTTTGGTCATGGGTGAACCAGGACAACAGACATGTATGTTAAAATCACCCATAATCAAGATTCTGTCTGCAGATGGAACGATCACAGTTAAAAACTCATAAAATTCATTAAGAAAGTTCTTATTATAGCCAGGAGGCCTATATATCAAGGCGCAAATCACTGGCGAGGGCAAGTCAATCTTCATTAATTGAACTTCAAAGCTCTTGAAACTGTCAACAGGTTGTAACCTGCACTGTGTCATGTTATTAAAAATAGCAGCCAAACCCTCCACCCCGACGATTACTCCTCGAAGTACTTAAGTAGCAACATCCCGTTGGTAGAAGCTCAGCAAAAGGGCTCGTATCAGCATCATTTAACCAAGTTTCAGTAATAAAAAGACAGTCCAGCCCATGTGTTACATAAAAATCATTCAGGATAAATGTTTTGTTGACAACTGAGCGTGCATTAATCAAAGCCATATGCACAGTGGTCAAATCGGTAGACCGAATAGAAGAAGAACCAGCACTTAGCTTTGTTGACCCGGCTCGTCTCCCAGGGCGCAAATTTGAGTGCACCACACCTCCATGTCTTATTCCCCTCCATGTAGTCCAAGGCAGTAGTGTTGATGTATCGGGAAAACATGTATCAGATAGGAAGGCCGCAACTCTCCGCTCGTCTAACTCCGCTGCTTAGGATCCTCAGTTTTTTAAGCTTTACCAAGACTCCAGCTCACGTGCCGCGTTTCCTGCGGCGTCTCTTCTTCCAGTACACACAGCCAGTTTCATGACAGGCTATCATTGGCGGCTGGAATGCACATGACTGTCTAGTAAACACTACTATGGTTAGGGTTAGGGTAGGTAATGTGCTGTTGCATGAGCGGTGCTAATCACCCGTAGAAAAATGGGCTTAAATTAAGGCCTGTTCGCCCCAGGCCACTTCCCTGCATGCTGTCCACATGGACCCAGGGGGACTGGATACTTACCACTTTCCCCAAGCAACCTTTCGTTAACACCGCAGAGTATCCAGGTTACTCGAAAAAAGCCTGCAAGATATGATCTCATCTCAGGGCCCTATGTCAGCCCAGGAGCTGTCCGAGACAGAGCAGGCCCGGTATCGAGACAAATGATAGTGAAATGCCATCACTTCTCGTGCTGACTTGAACCAAGGAGTCTTTCCCTGCAAAAGACCTGCTGGACGACAAAAAAAAAAACAGCCGCTGTCAGGTCTTTTCATTTCCAGACTCCAACGACTCCAAGAAACCCATATTGGGCCGAGGGTCGAGACTGGTGGATGCACATTGCTGCACACCAAGCTTCTACCAGCCCTTCCCTCTAAAGGTTTATGCAACGACTTATCAGACATCATCCTTACCTAGGACAACTGCCAGGTGCAAAAACTTCTGGGATGAAGAGACCCCAAAAAATCACACCAAACCCAAAATTTTATTGTGCCCCCTTACTCACTGTAACAAAAAAAGTGTAAAAAAATACACTGAAAAAAAACACTTAAGCAACACATCCTAGATCTGAATGAATGAAATAGACTTATTAAATACTATTAATACTTCATTCCAACTTTACATAGTTGAATGTGCTGACAACAAAATCACACAAAATTATCAATGAAAATCAAATTTATTAACCCATGGAGGTCTGGATTTGGAGTCACACTCAAAATTGGAAAAATCGAAATGGAAAAACACACTAAAGGCTGATCCAACTTTGATGTAATGTCCTTAAAACAAGTCAAAATGAGGCTCAGTAGTGTGTGTGGCCTCCACATGCCTATATGACCTCCCTACAATGCCTGGGCATGCTTCTGATGACGTGGCAGATGGTCTCCTGAGGGATCTCCTCCCAGACCTGGACTAAAGTGTCCGCCAACTCCAGTCTGGGGAGCCAGGACAGTCTGTGGAGCAACGTGGCGTTGGTGGATGGAGCGAGACATGATGTTCCAGATGTGCTCAATTGGATTCAGGTATGAGGAACGGGCGGGCCAGTTCATAGCATCAATGCTTTCGTCTTGCAGGAACTGCTGACACACTCCAGCCACATGAGATCTAGCATTGTCTTGCATTAGGAGGAACCAGAGGTGGGACAAAGTCATTATTATGCAAGTCACAAGTAAGTCTCAAGTCTTTGCCCTCGAGTCCCAAGTCAAGTCGAGTCAAAGATGAGGCAAGTCCCGAGTCGAGTCAAAAGTCAAAGCCAACAAGTCTCAAGTCGAGTCCAAAGTCCTACCATTTTAGTTTCGAGTCATTTCAAGTCCTCTTACCACAGAAATAAAATTTATACAAATCATGTATGTCTGTAAAGGCAGGAACACACCAAGCCGACAGTCGGCCGTCGGGCAGTTTTTCTTCGTCAGCCGACTAAGTTTCCTCAGTGTGTTCCACACCGTCGGTTAAAGTTGGTCCTCGTCGGCTTTTTTTCGGCCGATTTGACATGTAGAATCGGCATTGGGCCGTCGGCGAGAGACAGAACTCTGATTGGCTGTGTAGTATAGCAAACCAGTCAGTTCACGAGAATATAAGCAAAAGTTATGAAAGCAAGCAAATAAGTCATGACGGCACAGACAGAAGGTTGTTCCAATTTTACGTCATCTTACCTGAGCACTCGAATGCACGAATATTTTCATAATAACATGAGCGGAGTGGAATAAAGAACATGATCAGCATGATTGATATTCAAAACGGTAAGCAAGCCCTGCTTTATTTATGGTTTGTATACATGCAGTCATAGTTTTGCTTTCCGTTTTTGAATGACGAATATAGACAAATATATCTGCTTAAATAGACAGATATCTCATTTATACGCAGGCGCAGAACGCGTGTGCTAGTTGACAGTCGGCTGAAGTTCTTTCGGTGTGTTCAAGCACATATTTTTCCCAGACGCAGCCGATGTGAGCCAACCCCGCAGTCTGCTTTCGTCGCCACTAGTTCGTCGGCGTCGGCTTGGTGTGTTCTGGCCTTAAGATTTGTATTTATTTAAACCTCTTTTTATACAATGACATTAATCAAATACAGTAAAAACAGAAAATTTTAATTTTCACAAAAAATGCTTGTATTTCAACAGCAAATTGCACTAGAACAATGCACAGAAGCTTCAGTCCTGTATTGTATTGACCTCATATTGCAAAACAGTTTAACTTTCAAATAGACATGGGTCCTTTTAGCCTAAACTTAGGGCTAACTTAAACAAAACTTAAGCCTTAACTTAAACATGTCATCAATAAAATCCTCACTCCTCAAAATTATGACTTCTGAAAAACTGGACCAACCTGATAATATGAGAGAGAGATGTGTGGACAGGTGATGAGCAGAGAGTGAGTGTGTGTGGACAGGTGGAGGGAGGCCGCTATACTGCATTGCATTTGCAAAAGATCAAATTGGCCAAAAGTCTGTCAGTCATTTGTGCACGATGGGGACGCAGAATGATGCCACCATGGCTGAAAACTCGCTCCACTGGAGCACTAGAAGCAGGCACTGCCAAGACTCGGATGGCTACTTGAAAGAATGAAGGAAGAGTCTTACTGTTCAGTGCCCAGAACAAAAGGGCATTCTGTCCTTCTGCCATGTCAATGTAGTGACTTAGCTGTACTGCTGGTGGGGTCCCAACATCCCTTTTCTGCCTCTTATGGTATGCAGCAAACGGCCCTTCTCCTTCCATGTCCTCTAGTTCTTCTTCAGCAGGCACCGCTACAGGCACAGGTTGCTCCGTCTCTGCAGCATCTTGCAGGATCAATTCTAAAAAAAAAACGTGTCACAACAGTAGAAAAAAAGAGCCCTTTACCATTACTGATGTTGATGATACTGTGCAAGACTGAAAATTGTTATTATTGTTAAAGTCAGATTAATATCACATTAGATCCTAGATCAGATTAAGATCAAATTATTTTACGTTGCATTTAAGTTGCATTGCAAGTCAATAATATTTACCTTTAACTCGTTGTGCCACCTCTGCCTTGATGTCACGGTTGACCAGCACATGGGGCTCAATCCACAGCAGACAAAAGGCTGGATCCAAGGCAGCTGCTTTCAGATAGACTGTGTCTGAAAAGGGGCAGTGATCCCTTCTTGAGACTGGGCCATTTTCACATTAATGAAGATCCCAAGAAATCTTTTTTTCAGGGATGCCTGCAGACCTCTGACCAGGCCGCTCAGGAAACGAACTTGAGGCTTCAGCTTCTCAAGATGGTGATTGAGGGACAAGACGGATGGAAATCAGTTGCTTCTCCAAAAGGTTTCAAAATGTCCACCAACTCCTTCAGCAGATTCCCTCTCGTGGTGTGAATGACAGTTCTTTATGCCCGGCCTTCTCAAGAACTGCGCAGCTTTTGCTGATCACAATAAAGGACTGCTTTCACCTGCCGCAGTGTGGAATTCCACCTCGTGCTCACTGCAGCAGGGATGCCTCTGTGCTCCCCAAATTCACCATCGAAGATGTCTTTAAACGTTTTGCTTGTGTGGAGCAGGAGCTAAGTTTTGATAACTTGGAGAGAGAAGGACATGCCTCTTTTGTTTCTTTCAAACCGTCTCCCACAACCAGCTGCAATGTGTGTGCAAAACACTGCAGGTGCTGTTTCTTTGCCATAGCAGCATCAACGGTTTTGCTGGTCTTCTAGGGTTAAGTCATGCCATAGCTCAGGATCATCAAGATTATCTCCAGCATCATCATCTTCCTCCTGTTCGCTGGGGAAGCAGACCGTAAATGCCTTGTGCATGTTAGCAGCATTGTCACTAATGATATAGTCCAATTTAGCTTTGATGTTGTATTCATCACATATTGCCTCAAATTGGTCACAGATGCGCTCCGCTGTGTGAGAGCCTTTGAAGCGGTTGCAGGCCAAGAGATTAGTCTTTAGCTGTACCCTCTCTGCATCTCTCTCCATCCAGTGCACAGTGACACCAAGGAATCCCCTCATCTTTCGATCAGACCAAATGTCCACAGTGACTGAAACATGGTCAGTGTTGCTCAATGAGTTTTTAACTTTGAACGTCTCTCCTCAGCAAGGCTCTCTGTTTTTGTGGTCAGCGTTCGGCGGCAGACTGGGGTATACTTGCTGTCCAGCACAGCCAGAAAGTGACGAAAGCTCTTATTTTCCACAATTGACAGAGGAAAATTGCAGTCAATAATCAAGTCAGACAGTATCGTATTGGAGATGGCCTTCTGCTGTGGGTGGCTCATGCTATAACGCCCTACACGAGTGTCCAGGAATTGTGAGATTGAAGGCTGTTGTGGTTCATCTACGATGATTTTGTTCATCTGGTATTCTTCATACCTGTAACAGAGAAGAATATGAAACAGATGTCAGAAAATCCCTTATAGCCACACATGTTGTATTTGAAACTACTCTTTACTCATATCAGTGTTGTTGTGTTAATATTCATTGTCTATTGTAAACTACGTTATACGATAATACATTTCAGTTTCAGTGTATGCAATATTAAGAATATTTTCACTGCTTCAAAAGTCATAAGAAAGCCCTTTCCCTCAAGAAACTGAAGTCATATGCTTTATAGCAGTGGTTTTCAAAGCAGGGACGGGGACCCCTGGGTGCCGCGAGGGGGTGCTAGGGGGGCCATGGCAAGTTGGCATGAAAAGTATAGCAAAACAAAATAATTGAATAAATTAAATAACTAAAGTAAACCAAATTAAACCAAAAATAAGCTAAACAATATTCCCATTAGTTAATATTATTATTCAAATTAGTTAACACAAACAAGTAAAAACGATTGAGCCTATTTTGCCAACGTTTTGCACTGGGTGGGGGCGAGGCCAACTTCACGCAGTGATTGACAGGGCGGGACGGGCACATGATCTGCTCAGAATGCATTTTCAAATTGCACATTGAATTTTGCTACATTCATTGCGGGACACTTAATGGAAATGCAATCGCAAGTGTCTTACCTGTGTAAATGTAAATGCAATTAAGAAAAAAATAACATTTAAATTACAATTTTGCTACAGTTTTTGCTTGAACATGTTAAATATGTCTAATAATTTCTGTAATACATTTTAATTTTAATTTTGCAACTTATAAAGCGTTAAAACTGTTATTCAATTTACATATTAAAACTAGTGTATGAAATGGCAAATGTAAATTATATAATTGAATTTTTCATTTTGCACCACACATTGCACAAATGTATGGGAAAATTCAAATTTAAATACAGAAATGCATTGCCATTTTGCATATTTCATTTCAAATTGAATATTGCTACACATAAGCTTCCATACAGTTCAGCTTAGTTGTGATTAATCAAATTACATAAATGACCTCAATGAGGCAGCACACCAGCAACTCTGAAACTGAATAATTGAAAGAGTAAAACTGGAAGGCCTGTTTTTGTCTCGTGTGTTGGAGAGACTGAGATATACATTTGTGTTTATCCGTCTAGCAGCAAGGTAGAAATGGTACTTTAAAACGGACGTTGACATGATGTTGGTGAGGTTTTCCATCTGAGTGTGCTACACTCATGTACCTCATATAATCCGGGTTCAAAAATCCCTATTTTTGTTAGCATGAACCAGCAAGGGAGACGTGCGTTTACTGTCTCATTGATACAGTAAATATGCAGCAGCTAGTAAGTTACGGCACATCCGATAAGGTGCTTAGCATTCGTTCAAAACTTACCTTTCTTTGTGCAACTTCAGGTGTAGAACAAAGTTGGACGTTGTGGCAGCTCCGTCTGTAATCTTCGACCCGCATGTTTTGCAAATTGCAACTCGTTTTTTGTCCACTACCTCGTAATTTTTATAGCCAAATGAAACTATCTTTGGTATCATTTTGCCAACTGGCGCGTTGTTGCTTGTTGCGCTTCAGTGGTTGTCTTGCAATGTGAATACTTATATGCTGTCGAATCAAACCAACGTGGAACTACAGTGATTGGATGTCGTGCAGGTAGCGCGCGTGCTCTCTGCATGCATACAAGTGGTGCACATTTTTTTCACAGATGCAGATACACTGAGAGCGGCACCAGCGCGGCCGTGTGAACATTTTTCCCCAGGTTTTCATGGGAAGTAGCAAGTCTTCTCGAGTCAAAAGGCGCAAGTCCAAGTGAAGTCACGAGTCATTGATGTTAAAGTCCAAGTCGAGTTGCAAGTCTTTGTACATTTTGTCGAGTCGAGTCTGAAGTCATCAAATTCAGGACTCGAGTCTGACTCGAGTCCAAGTCACATGACTCGAGTCCACACCTCTGGGAGGAACCCAGGACCAACCGCACCAGCATATGTGACCCGCTCTGGCGAAATGAGTCGGAAGTCGCAACGTTCTATTTTAAGATATGGGCCAATAATGTGGAAAAACAATGAAAAAATTATTATTTTTTTTAAGATAATTTCAAAGAACAGACTTTCAAAAATAATCTCCCAAAGTTTCGTAGTCCAGATAATTGATTAAAGGTATTTAAATGGCTATTAAATTTGACATGGTTTTACTAAATTCACTGGACGCCCCTAATGTACTCCAATTTCATTCATGCCATGTATATAAACTTGACTGTAAACGTATAGCCTATTATTCATGTTCACACAACTACATAATCACAGTGTCATATACATCCCCACACTATCAGTGATCGGCACGGAATGAACTCACACATAATGAATGAATAAAGAATAACATTACAAGAAACACATACAGTAACATCGTCTGCCGGCGGGAAACATGATCACGGATCCGTCATAGAGATGAAACGTGAATGGTGCACCGTAAGTCTTGGTTTTTTTTTTTTGTTTTTGTTTTTTTTTTTTACATTTGCTAACTAACGTTACCAAATCAGTCGTGATGAGAAACCGCTATATCACGTAACATTAGTGTGGACGGATATTAAGGAAGTTTATTAGTTTCTGTTATTAGTAATCAATAACGTTACTCCTAGATGACCAAAAGCTTTGCTTTTGCCCAATTCATAATAATCTGTACAATATTGTGATCTGAGAACAGTGTTACATATCGTTAGCTAATGTGTATAGGCTATCTATAAGCTAACACCGGTCTCCTACCCTGTTCTGCTTCTCACACAACAGCTCAATTTGTCTATTTTGACCGTTATTCTAATTCTGGCCTGTCCCTGCTCTTTTGACCACATAGCACGCTAATTGTATGGCTGTGGTTTGTTATTTTGTCAGCGTCCGAACTGTCATTGCGATCCATTGTTTTCCTATTGTTTATATTGATCGCGCTCCCTTCAGTTACGTCACTTCCGATTTGTCATTTTTCAGATGCGGAAGTAAAATTTTCTCATAAAAAACGACTCCAGAAGCATAATTAGCGTATTTATACGTGTTTTTTTAAAGAAAATCTATTTTATACATTATTTTTCTATACATTGAATCACTGAAGCTCTAACCTGCAATATGCCCTTTAACGTTCGCCGGTTCCCGCCTCCTTCTTCCTTATCTACGAACTTTGTTACAGTCACATTAACTGTATTCTTATTTTTTGTGTTTTTTTTGCAAAAAGATCAGCAAATTCATCTAGATTTAAGGCCTTTGCCCTCCTTGACTTAATACTTAGAACACCTAAATTGCTTAATCTGTCATCTGACCTGAGATAGGTTTTCACCAGCTTTAGTGCAGAAAAACTCTGTTCACAAGAAGCAGTTCTAACAGGGATTGAAACAGCTATCTTGCATAGTTTAAAAAGCTCAAAGAAAACTTCTTTGTAAGGTTCAATGAATAATGCCAGCTTTACTACACTGGAGGATTTCTCTGTACTCTGTATTTCCTTTCTAAAATTCTTCTGAACTGATGTAGTTCATACCCCAAGTCCTCATATTTGATTTATACATTCTAGCAAATGGAAAAAGGGACTTTTCTTTGAGAAACACATCACCTGTAGGGTTTAGAGTTTGGATGCCAGTCATTATTTCACCGTTTTTGCTAGAAAACCTTCTGTTAAGCTCATTGAGCATCTGATCTAAAACAGGGTAGAAAAGGGTTGTATGAAAACTGTACTGAGTACACAGTCTGCATTAATTTGAAAGCTTAGTTTTTTTGGTCATTTTGCAGGGGGCTGTATTGCAGTATCACATTGCTCAGCTGAGTTCAACACTTCACTCCATAGGTCATCAAAAAATTACTCATCCCTGTAGTCATTCAAAGTCTGAACTAAGGCTTCAACTAAATCAACAGCCTTTGACAGGTCAAGTGATGAAGACTGTAGCATATCTGATTGAAAATTTTGCTGATGAAATTTTGCTGCTCCAAACACTTTATGGAGGGTAACAAGGCACACAATGAACTGTAAATCTGTGCAAGCAGACCTCTAGCCTCATCAGATCTGTCACCACTGTGTTCTTGGACTATGTCTTGCAGGACTCACTTAATGGCAGGCAACCTATCCATAATAGTATGTAGAGCCATATATCGACATGCCCAGCGAGTGTCACTTAGCCTCTGAAGCTCTCTAGCCGGTGCACCTGGGTACATTTCGTCTTTCTGTATGCTCAGCCATTTTTGATGCACATATGACCCAGATGTGAAGACATACAGTCTTTCTAGTAAAGAAAAGAACTCTCCTACCTCAGGGATAGCTTTGACTGTATCCACTAAAACTAAATTCAGAGAGTGTGCATTGCAGTGGATGTAAAAGGCATGCTTTGCTTGTTCTTTAATGCATGCCTGGACACCTGAATGCTTGCCACTCATAACTGAAGCACCGTCACATGCTTGGCCTACTAGGTTGTTTTTGTATTCAAGACCATGACTTTCTAATATGTGTATGATTTTTTCAGTAAGACCTGCTGCATCTAGTCAATCAGCCGATTCAAAGTGGAGAAAGCTCTCATGGACAGCTCCACTGAAATAGTACCTGAGTACTAGCGATATCTGCTCCTTTTTTTTACATCTTTTGTTTCATCTGCCATTATGCTATAGACCTCACTGTCTTTCACTTCTTCTATCATTTTTGTTTGAACCATGTCTGCCAAACAACTCAGAACCTCATGCTTAGCTATTGTTTCTAAGATTGCCATGAAGTTCCCTTTATTATCTGACTCTGCAGACTCATTGTGTCCTCTTTGTGCAATGTTTTGTGTGGCTGTAAGTGGTAGTATTTCTCCTATTGTTTTAATATAGTCCTGATTTTCTTGAACCCGTTTGTTGTGTTCCTTGTTTAGGGCATTTACCAGTGTGGCATTACTTTTTACAGCTTTCTGATAGTCTCTCCATGTAATCATTGCTTGTTTGTGCCGCTCAGAGTTTGCATGAATTGCAAATCCCCCATTGTTCACGTTCCTGACTCATCATTCCCCACACAGCACTCATCACCTGCACCTGGACTTCATCATCTGCACTCCCTTTATAATGGGCTGCGTTCCACTCCAGTTTTAGACACACACTTGCGAACTTCCCTAAACACTTCCCCTCGGGGGAATCCCTGCTGCCATTTTGAAGTGCGTTCCACTTCGTGAAGTGGTCGAGGGAAGTTTATATGGACAGACAGTCTACTTCATATGTACACTTCAGGCACCGCCATAACCCACAATGCAACACGATTGTGACGTCACCGCAAATCAGGTTTAATTTACCCCACCACAAACAACTCTTCTTGATGAAATATGTGTGCATACACCGTGCTGGTTCATGTTTGGTGCAGGAGAATATGTGAAATATGCCTATAAAAACTTTAAACACGGATACTTTATTCTGTATATGAGCTTGGATCCACGTTGGCTAGTGTTGTTAAACAGAAAGCGGAGCTCCGTGCTGAAACCGATCATATACGCGCTCCGCCTGTTTATCACAACAATTGTATTTTTCATGTGTTCGTATTCAAACTCCAGTTTTGACTGCATCGTGGACAAAATACAAACAACACTCATGTGCTGCTGTGATGGGGGAAACATACACAAGTCTCCTGTGTCTGAATGCAGAGGTGAATGATCAGCACTTTTGTGACATTTGAATTCTCCGCTGTAATGCGGTCTTATGCTGACATATTTTCCATTTGTACTGGTAGATTACAGCAAAACAATCCACATGCACCCAAACCTCTGCTCTGGTCACGTCGTAGGGAAATGCAATTTTTGTTGTAGCACTGAGGAAAGAGCACCAACGATATGTCCCTGAATGACAAGAGGCGGAGGCAAGAGAAGTGATACTTCCTCATGCATAATACCACAATTATAATCTTATGCATACTACAACGCAATGATTGGATTGAATGAGCTTTAAGTCATGCATAAATGCAGAAACTGTTGACGTCAGCATGTTCGACCAGCCCATACTTGGAGCCAATCAGCACTCCGGATCTTGCCAGTAGTACACAATAACGTCAGATTTTGTGACGTTGCTCCTGACCGGAAGACAGAAATCGCTCTAAAAAAATGCAAAATAATTAACTTCAACTTTTAAATAAAATTAATGAGTACCTTTAGTGTTTTCAATGATGTGCAGCCTATACATATCTGTTCACAGCTCAAAAAATGTGTTCTGGGGTTTCATGACCCTTTAATGTTAGTTCATGTTAGTAGGGATGGGCGATACCACATTTTTTTCATGCGATATACGATACCGATAATTTGTGTTACAATTTTAACGATACCGATACTGCTTATAATTTTAATTGTGTATGTGATTTTTCAAAATAATGTTAATTTTAAAAATACATATTATTACACTTAAAAGCAAATTACATACACATTCTGGCCATTAATAACTAATTTATTAGATGTTTAAACAACCTTCTTATAAAAAATAATGATTAAATAACATAAATCTTAAAAAATACCAACAACATAAATTGCATATTTTTACTTATTTCTTATTTTTAAACAGGCAGTTTAAACAGTAAATTATGTTATACTATCTCCATATTTTTCAAAAAATACTGATTAAGTAACAACAAATCTTAATAAACTAAAATACCAACAAAATAAACTGTGCATACTTTTACTTCTTTCTAAAATTTTAAACAGACCATGCTTTCTTCATCTTCAACTTTCTACATTTTTGTAGCATTTAGCAATGCTCAGAATGATACTGTAAGGTCACTGCAACTGTTGATAAAGATTTCCTAATCTTTGAGTTGTAGATTAGAGTTTAAGAAAAGCAACATGTTAACATTTTTTGGTTTCAGATGATTTCGCCTCTGTAAGGCTTGATTTTCCTGCTAAACGAAAACTGAGATCAAGTATCCTGCAATAAAGCAATAAAGCTTATCTGGAGAAGAAGATCTTAAAGGAATAGCATAGGACAACGCCTTGCCCCCACATATCTACAGTATGCAAATTGCAAAGCAGTCAGGGGGGATCATTCTGTAGTCAGAGGCCCCCACAGAGATGGGTGAATGTCTGAAGACATTCACCCATCACTGTGTGTATATGCATTTCTTTGAGTAATCGATGTTATGCATTTATCATTTCTGAATTGGCTTTAACTGGTTATTTGTGTAATTGACACAATACACTTTTACCTGACAAATAAAATGTTATATTTGATTTACTCTGGATTCTCCTGATATCATTATTACTAGTAAATTATGGGAGGCTAATGCTACCGTAAATCTGTGTCCAGGGTAGAACAAACTGAAGGCGCATGAATGAAGGAGCAGTAGGCACTTCATCTGAAGACCTTTTGATTTCTGTTTACCGCTGATTTAGCAAGTAGTATGGAAGTGGCTAAATTAAAATACACTTTTGTTCGAGTGAGCAGTAGGCAACCGACTAAAGGTATTAGCCAACTTATTACACCCTCTGACGAAGATCAGACTGGCGAGTTTATGTCCGTGAGTTACCGCAAAATCCCGGGGCGAGTATCTCTGTGCGGCATCGGGTCCCTAATGACTGAACAATTGAAATATGGGATATCCAGAATCATCAAATATCTAAATTAATACATAACAAATGATTAATTTCTAATTGGAAACACAATCTAAGAGTAATAATCATTTGAAATTGGAGTCAGATTAAACGAGTGTAATTAAGTGAATGTAACAGAGATGCTGAAAAGACATACATGCATTAACCTTCGCCCGGGCACGTCGGACTCCGTTTTTGGGCCGATGCGGGGTTTCTTACAAACCACTCTTACTGTACGACATAGGACCACTGATTAAGAGCCACGATCACAGAAATCACCACGACTGTTTCATGATGGCAATCTTTCATCTGGGACAGCCAAAAATCGTGCGGCGTATCCCGGGCTTTAGTCATGGAAATAAGGGTCGTCAACGAACATATTTCGTCAAAATTATAGGTTGATGAAATGAACACTGCAGCAAAGTAGTAAAAACTTTTATCTCAGAACCTACAAATTTAAAAAAATATATATAAATAAATACAAGCAGTGCCTTTCACATTATTTAAGGAAATATCCATGGTTTCACTTTGTTATTTTTGCTTTGGTCTTTATTTTTATTGACAAAGTTATTAATAGAAATACAAAGATAGTAGGAAGGACTACTTTAAATACTTTCAAATGGCTACACTGTTGTCCACATTTTTGGGGTTCAGATAGGTGTAGGGAAGCTCCAAATTCTTGTTCCTCTCCTCGATGAGATCCGACAACTCCCTCAGATCCTTTTGAAACTCTCTTCAATGAGCTTGTAGGGGACCTCTTCATCATGCAGATTTTCTGGGAAATGTCCCAGAGGATACTATGGATAGGGTAACAAGATTGTAATTGTAAATAACATGTTGATAATAAACATGTTTATATCAGTGTTTAACACTGCGTATGACAGCACACTAATATTCTGGAAGAGTCCACTGCAACACTATGCTCACAGTTTGCTAAATAATCCTTTATAATGTAACAGCCAGATAATGCAAACCAGAGGAATGAAAGCAGTGTATGACATTGACATCCAGAGTAATATCATGACATTACACAAAAACATGTGCTCTGATGATGTACAAACTCACTTGGTCTGCAAAATCCTGGGTCAGCAGTCTCAGGACAGCCATTATTTTCACCGTCGTGCTCACATCAGGAAGGGTCTCCAGGATCATGTCCTCAGTGGTCTGGCCTTTCTTCTTGGGAGGGGGCTTTCTGAGGGCACTGGGGAAGTTAGGCATCCAGCCGCCAAACTCAAACTGAGGGGAAAGAAGTGGTGAAGAATTATGAAATGTAAGCCAAATATTTACAAAGAATAATAAGAGCACATAATTAACATCACTTAGGCCATGAAAAGTGGATATGGACAGTTTTTATTGGCGTTGTGGAATACTTGCTCTAGGGGCTTGTCATAATGTTAAAGGATTAGTTCACTTTAGAATTAAAATTTCATGATAAATTACTCACCCCCATGTCATCCAAGATGTCCATGTCCTTCTTTCTTCAGTCGAAAAGAAATTAAGGTTTTTGATGAAAACATTCCAGGATTATTATTCTTCTTATAGTGGACTTGAATGTTGAAGGTCAAAATTACTGTTTCAGTGCAGCTTAAACAATACCAGAAGAGGAATAAGGGTCTTATCTATCAAAACGATAAGTCATTTTCGAAAAAAGAAATTAAATAAATACGCTTTATAGACACAAATGATCGCAACACAAGTGCTTCCGCCAAAACACGGTTTTGTATTCTTCAAAAAGCTTACATTAAATATCCCACGCGTTCCCTATTCAATTTACGAAAAAAAAATGTAACTGGCGCCACGTTCGTTCCGTAAGTTGAATAGGGAAGAAGTGGGACATTTAATGTAAGCTTTTTGAAGAATACGAAATTGCGTTCTGGCGGAAGCACTTGTGTTGCGATCATTTGTGTCTATAAAGCATATAAATTTTCTTCTTTTTTTTTCAAAAATGGCCGATCGTTTCTCTAGATAAGACCCTTATTCTTCGTCTGGTATCGTTTAAAGCTCTTTGAAGCTGCACTGAAACTGTAATTTTGACCTTCAACCGTTTGGAGTCCATTGAAGTCCACTATAAGGAGAATAATCCTGGAATGTTTTCATCAAAAACCTTAATTTCTTTTCGACTGAAAAAAGAAGGACATGGACATCTTGGATGACATGGGGTTGAGTAAATTATCAGGAAATTTTAATTTGAAAGTGGACTAATCCTTTAATAACAGACAACAATTAAAAGGCAGAGTCTACAAATCTGTTGAGCACAATAGCCAATCAACTGAAACCCCTCCCCTTCATGCGCCTGAAGCTTGATTGGCTGGTATTGTTTATGTTTGTTACTCATTCACAGAGCCAGGATAACAGAGGGTTTTTTGAGCTCGGACACTGAACGGACAGCTAGAGGAATGTATGGAGCAATACGCTGGATTTGAGAAAAGGTGTATGGGATTAGGATCAGGGATTGCAGTTTTAATGGCTCTGTGTGACTGGAAGTGAATTGACTTGTACTAACTGACCTGTCCATTGTTTACAGCGGCATGTTGGGCTGATGCAGTGAAGATCACCATGGTGACAAACTTGACAAGCTCTTTCATAGTCTGAAGAGATGATGGTATTCCTGTGAAGAAGAATGAAAGGCTGTTTCTGTGAGGAACTCAATTTGGGATGTTTATACATGTGTATGCACACACACTGAAATGAAGAGTTGAGCCATAAACTACAAACTACTTTTGACTGTTGATCTGGTTCAATTCTAGTCCATGAAACAGATAATTGTCACTGGGGTTTACAAATGAGGTTGTGCCTCAAAGCAAACATATCTATGCTATGCTGTGCAAATACTGAGATGAACACAAAAAAAGATAAGGAAACCTTTGTTGAATTAAATGTCCTGATATGGCAACAGTTCCTTTGGAAATGCATACTCATTGGTCTAGCCCATTTAATTTCCGTTAATCACTCCCTATTCTAGCTTATGCTGAAAGCTGTATTGTGAACACTTCTTGAGTCTATATCTAATCGCTTCTTGTATTCCTCACTTGTAAATCGCTCTGGATAAAAGCGTTCTGCCAAATGAATAAATGTAAAGGTAAATAACACACCTGAGCCATCTCTTCCCAGGAAGCCATTGGTGAATATCTCACTGATCCATCGCTGCAGCTCTGTGTCCTTCTGCACATGTGCATCACATTGATAGTAGTGTGACAAGAAAGCCGCAACAAACCTGTAAGCAACACAGTTTGCTTTGCATTTATTTCTTAAGCTGGAATTTATTCAAAGCGACTTGCAACACCGTACAGCATGTGCTTACTGACTATTAAACCCATTAACCTGTATAACTGACACTGTATTTGTTGAAATATGAATCAGAAAGTGCACTAGGATGTATTAGCTCAGCCCTAAAAACTGGATGTATTATGTACAGGGACGTGCACAGGAATTTTGAGGGGCAGTTGCTCTGACCTAAAAAAAGGGCACTCCCCTACCAAGCAAACTTTTGTTTTTTGTTTGTTTTTTTAAATCTAGGCCTACGTGAAATTCTGCATCCATTGTACGATTTTTTTTAATTTATTTTTTTCCACCTCGGAAGGGCAACGTGAGTCGAGAAGGGCATATGGGCAGTTGCCCGGGCAACCTGAGCAACCCCCCTGTGCACGTCCCTGATTATGTAACACACACATACACATAGTTGGAGAGTAGAAAACATAAAGCCTATTAAAAACACTAGATTAACTCCACTGGTAGTCATACCTGTTGATGATGTTCCACAGTTTCATCCCATCATCTCTGTAGTAGTAGCGGGGTACATTCTCCAGGCCTCTCTCAGAGATGTTATCAGGAAGACAGAGGGCGCTGTAGGTCAGGGAGGCAGTAGCACGCTTCAGAAACTTTGCCAGTGACTCTCCACCCTACTCCTGCATACTAAGAGTTAATGGAGAAAAGACACATGACATAATGTTAGGTTAAAGGCTATAAACAAAGATCTGGCACCACAAATGCCATTGTGAGGAGATTTGCTGGATTCAACAAAAAAAGTGTATTGGATTATAATTGAAGTTTGACTTTAACAATGCTGTTTGCATACCATGGTAATGATCCCATCCTTGGATATCAGCCGATTCCGGGCCATGATGTTGATCTGGAGCGTGTATCGGATATGGGGAAAGAGGAGCTACAGAAGGAAAAGTAAGATTTGCATTCACTGTCATCATTATTTGAAGATAAAAATATATGAATAATGAATTTTAATGTTCTGTGTAGGCTGTGTTCACAGGCTATAGATGAGTCAGACCCACTCTCCAAAAGGCAAATAGTGAAAGGGAGCAACACCTCTGAGGTAAGAAAGGACAACTGTGATGTAATGACTGAGACAAATCAGACACAATTATTTGTTAGTTCACCAATAGTTTTAAGCTCACTCTGAGATTTGACTGTCCCCATTCCCCGAGAAGTTCTCAGTTACAAGTTTATTGCACCGAGGAATGTGCTGCCACATTGAGAGCAGAGAAGAGACACAGGAAATCTGCATCTTCCCTACATTTTCCACACAGAACAAAAGACGTTACTGCAATTAATTCTATAAATGAACATGCATATTCCCAGGAAATGGTATCTATTATTACTGTGTTGTATTGCAGTCATTGTATTTACATGTTTTATGATTTTTAAGTTTTATGACATTTAAGGTAACTTCAGTCATGCCATGTTTAGTGTCTATACGTTCATAGCGGGAAGATTTAAATGCTTGTGTATGCGGTATGTCAATACCTGTGCAACAAGTATTACAAGAATCTTTAATAGTTCTTATTCAAGAACTCAGCTTGTTAATCTTTCTGGGTTGTAAAAGCCCTGATAGGAGGGGTGTGTTGTCACCCGGAATTACAACATCTTCATTGGTCCGGTCAACAACTGAGAGGTGTGACTTTGACCAGAGGTTAAAAGCCAGCGAAAAATGCCACTCCCTCTCTTTTCTTTGCGTTTGAACGACTAAACGGAACCCTCCTTGCCGCAGGCCTAGGCCTACAACCCAGCCATGTGCTCAACATAGAAAACGTAGAAAAGACTGGCAACAACTTCTGACTGAATCCTCAAGATCTCTCCTCAGATGGCAGAGCCGATGCTCCTCAGCCTAAAGGCATCTTGCAAGTATTGTACATTTGAACACTAAATAGCAATTTAGTATTTATGTGTAAAACTTACCTTTGTTAGCAAAGGTGTTTTATTACTGAGGAAACTGATGATTCTTTTCCAGATTGTCTTTGACTTTTTCCTATAGCTCTAGTAACAGTATCTCCTCCGGTTCAACTATATCATTACTCATTCTTACCTACAATACGTATGTGTGTGACCTTTGTTGTATGTTATGTGTTTGTTAGTTTAGTTATGTGTTTGTGAGTTAGTTAATAAAGATTGACTCTGCTGATAAATTGCCTCTGAAGTGATTTAGATCCCGAACCTATGCTCTAAGTAGCACGGTGCAATAAGAATGTTATTTGTCCATAACCTGGAAATGAACATTTCTTAGAATTATTAAACAATCAACACTAAGTGTTCCCTGGACAACAGGTTAATTGATTGTAATATTAAGATTAATGTAGCTATATCCAGTAAAATCTGATTAACAGATTTACATATTCATAATTAATCATAATTAATAAGTCATATTGAGTTATGAATAATTATTAATATTTCCCCTTTGAGTTAATTCTCTACAGCGACCACAGACTACAACTGCAAAAACTCCCAACCGTCATACAAGTATACAAGTAACTATATTGCCAAAAGCTTTGGGATGCCTGCCTTTACATGCACATGAACTTTAATGACATCCCATTCTTAATCTGTAGGGTTTAATATAGAGTTGGCCCACCCTTTGCAGCTATAACAGCTGCTATAACAGCCTCAACTCTTCTGGGAAGGCTTTCCACAAGGTTTAGGAGTGTGTTTATGGGAATTTTTGACCATTCTTCTAGAAGCGCATTTGTGAGGTCAGGCAGTGATGTGGCTCACAGTCTCCGCAGTCATCCCAAAGGTGTTCTATCAGGTTGAGGTCAGGACTCTGTGCAGGCCAGTCAAGTTCCTCCACACCAAACTCACTCATCCATGTCTTTATGGACCTTGATTTGTGCACTGGTGCGCAGTCATGTTGGAACAGGAAGGGGTCATCCCCAAACTTTTCCTACAAAGTTGGGAGAATGAAATTGTCCAAAATGTCTTGGTATGCAAAAGCATTAAGTGTTCCTTTCACTGGAACTAAGGGTTCAAGCCCAACCCCTGAAAAACAACCCCACACCATAATCCCCCCCTCCACCAAACTTTACACTTGGCACAATATAGTCAGGCAAGTACCGTTCTCCTGGCAACCATCAAACCCAGACAGGTCCATTGGATTGCCAGACAGAGAAGCGTGATTGGTCACTCCAGAGAACACGTCTTCATTGCTCTAGAGTCCAGTGTCGGCGTGCTTTACACCACTGCATCCGACGCTTTGCATTGCACTTGGTGATGTAAGGCTTGGATGCAGCTGCTCGGCCATGGAAACCCATTCCATGAAGCTCTCTATGCACTGTTCTTGAGCTAATCTGAAGGCCACACAAATTTTGGAGGTCTGTAACTATTGACTGCAGAAAGTTGGTGACTTCTGCGCATTGTGATTTTACGTGATCTACCTCTTCATGGCTGAGTTGCTATTGTTCCCAATTGCTTCCACTTTGTTATGATACCACTAACAGTTGACGTTTGTCAATATAGTGTATTAAGTGTAAGTATATTAATTTACTCGCTATCATTCTCTCTCTCTGTGGATGTGGCATGTCTGGAACATACCCGTTTTGCTAAGAGCCCCCTCACCGTTCACAAATCAAACCAACTCATGAGCAGATTCAATACCTTGTAGAGAGGGTGTGGAGGTGGAAGATTGCGCAACGTCGCCATGGTGAACACCTCTGCCAGCAGGTGAGTTCTCAGCAGGTGAAAGTCGACCTCGTGAACGGCAAACTCTGCATTTCGAACGAAGAGCTTGGCCAGTTTCCAGTCTGCCTTTGAATCCGTTGGGAGGAAGATGGGATTCTCTTTGCTGGGCTTTTGCTGTAACTGTGCAAAATGAATTTGAACATGCATGAAAATTGTACAAATGGTTTCTGAGGGAATCTAGGTTATGGTTTTTCTCACTTTAAGGAAATGACAAAGGATTTCCATATTTGCATATGTCATAATTACTCTATGGAGACATTGACATCTTAAAAAAGAGGTTTATTTAATGTTTAATTATTCAGGCAATTTTGCCTACTCCGTTACATATCACCTTTCCTTTGTTTCTTTTTAATAAGTAGATTGTTTACCTCATCTTTAAAGATTTATTTATCTGAATTTAATTTTTAATAATGCCCCCCCCTGACATTTGGTGCCTAGGTCCCCCAGGTCCTCTTTCGGTCGAAGCATTTCGACATCACCCTTTATGGGATATCTCTTCTTGAGCATTTCCCAGCTGAAGCAAATTCTTATCCCTCTATGGCTGTGTCAGTCAGCTTTAAAGTCGTCCCCCTTCAGCTGCCTCTAAAGCTAGATGTTACCCAGCTCTTTCCTCCTCAGCCAGGGCAGAAGCTTATCTTCTTTGCCTCCTCAACATGGTTTATAGGGGCCTTCCTCTGCCTTACTCCTGCTACCCCCATGCCTCTCAGGAAACAAGCTGCTGATGCATCAATGAAGCCACGACCCTAGTGGGCTCTCCCCTTGTGGGCACACTCAGGGTGGGGGAATGCATTGCCTCCTCCTTCTCCAACAGACTAAGTGTGGCAGTCTGATGGGGAGGTATGACACCTGCACATCTCCATTCTGTGCCTCTCCAACATCTCTGCCAGTCTGCCCAGGACCTGTGCCATAAATCTCCCATACAGGTTCTGAGGGAGAACACGGGACGTCCCTCCCCTAACCAGTGGTGTGGATTAGAATTAACTTCAGCAGGGACATGCTCAAGGAGCGATATCTCATACAAGTTTGACATTTCGTGTTCTCCCTCAGAGAACTGAGGTTATATTCATAACCCATGTATTTCTGCACATCCTTGTCACTGTTGCCTATGACTTGCTTAGTTGGAAAAATAGGAAATGACACCATTTTCTTTAAAGGTGCTAAAGAGGATGTTTTGTTTTATACATTTTTGCAATATTACTTGAAACTGTCTTTACTAACTGATAAAAGACTATTTATTAGGTGCACTGAAAGGAATAATATTAATATACATCATCTGTGCACAAGGTAGGGCCTTAAAAACATCAGCCAATCGTTTACGTGATCATCGCGTAAACGATTGTCCCTCTGGCTTGTCAATCACTGCCATGACGTTCCTTGTGAGAGACGTGTGCGGATTGGCCCTCTGGCTTGTCAATCACTGCCATGACGTTCCTTGTGAGAGACGAGCGCGGCTGCGCGCTCCAGTAACTTTCCACACTCCACAGGCACTGCATGCAATGTTTTTGTCAGGAGACAGGAATAACGGTAACACTTTATAATAACGTTCAGTTATAAGTCACTTGTAAATTATTAGTTAATGATGAACTAATCATTTACAAAACACATGATTATATGTTCATAAATGATTAATAAGTGATATGTGTTACGAATGTTTTATTAATTCAGTTATAGGTCATTTATAAATTATTAGATAATGTTCAACAAATCATTTACAAAACATGAATATACATTCACATATGATTAAGTGATATACTAATATTTTATGAATGTTTTATTAATTTGGCTATAAGTCATTTATAATTTATTAGTTAATGATCAGTGATTAGTTAATGATTATTAGTAAATTATCATTAGTAAATGATCAGTATATGATTTATTGATGAAGTTGTAAGCTGGTTTGTGTTCAAAAGCACAGACATGCAGGTATGCTAAAGCACTATTTTTAAGAAGAGTAATTTATTTGTTTTGAAGTGAATAAACATTTATAAATGCCTTACAGTCAGGTGATTCCAGTGGATTATATTAAATCCTTTCACTCATCAGCACAGACTTGTGTTCTGTGTGAAGTGTGTGGGGTCTAGTGATGAAGTCAACCTCTGAACTGGTTTTACCTTCCACTGAAGCTCACATCAGGTGCACAGAGTTAAACACTCCATGTGTGTCAGAGAAGACAGCTGTCTATACCCTTACCAGTCAGCACTTACACTGCAGTACACACTATAAAATGTTCAACACCTGTTTGTAGTGAACAGCACATTCTAGGGCCCAGTTTATGGCTGGGCCCCTCTCTGTCCGTAACAGCGGACAAAGGTTTGCTACATTTTGATTGGATCTTGGTGGCCTAACACAAACAAACTGTCCAACGCCATTAGATAAAAATGTAAGGACAACATCCAGACCTCTCTTAGAGGGCAAGAAGAAGACCTCCTCTTGTACCAAGCCTGGGAAGGACAGGACTTCTCATTGGTCCACAGGCAGTTTCTGCCCTTCACCCATCTAGAGACTACTTTTCTAAGGTTGGCCAGAGACTGCCATAAAAATTCCTCAGGACCTTAGCAGCAATGGGTGAAACAAAGAGAGATCACAAAGATCCATCCAAATCCATTCAAAACTATGTTTGAAAACCTTGGAACTGATTCAAACTACACATCTATTTCATAATTATTCACAGAAATAAGTATTCTCAGTGACAGCTATTTGTAGTGCAACATCTGATACAAATTCAGCTGTTAATGTACAATTGAATGACAGTTCAATCTTTTTCCATCATGTTTAGTCTCTATTTGTTTAGAATATTGAGAAAGGTATTCTGGTGGTGGTTTGGAAAGTGAGAAATGCATTGGTAAACTTTAAAGACACTGTAAAGACTTCCAACTTTGTGCTTTATGCAAATGAGTTCCACAGGAGAAAGAAGGGTGGGTCACAATCTGTGTGTCCCCTCTGATGCCAGCAGCCAATCACAGCACTCGAATGGAGAAGCGCCAAAATGCAATCTCCTCATCGGAAAGGGATAAAGGTACCCTTTCAACAGACACTCGTTGTTCTGAGTCCCGGCTTGCGAAGCTGAGACACAACAGATTCACGGTTCTTTGTCCCAACTCTGTAAGGAGTGAGACATTAACAGATATTGTTCTTCTTGTTTTTCATGTACAGCTCCTCACCATAACATGAAAATGCACCATAAACTGATAATAAATGTAGTCCATTATTTCGTGCATTTTTTTCAAGTCTTCAGAAGTCGTACAATGCCATCGTGTAAGGAAAAGATTCTTATAACGTAATATAACCATTATACATTAATAATCGTATCAATCCGCCATTTCATAACTTTCAAAATTGACGCTTCTAACAATAGACCCCTTAATCGCCTACGTAACTGTGACGTCCCTCCTAAAACATGCTAGCTTATTGCTTGTCAACATTGAGTCCAGCGTCTCTTTTTGGCTCCAGCTAAGCCCGGCCACCAGGAAACGTTGCAATGTTTACAAACTTTTAAGGGGTCTATACGACACGGGTTTGCGGCAGTGACGTCAAACCTCGCTCCTTATTGGCTGTCACATGTGATTTGCGACTACCATAGAGTGTTTGCGACATGCCGAATTTGAGTTGCTGTGTTGAGTTAGATCAGTGCGACGCTTAAAAGGATGGAAATGCAGATCAGAGGAATGTTTGCAGCGATTAAACACTTTAATTTAATTATGTAACTCACACAAAATTATGATTTGCTGTCATTTCGCTGGTAATGTAGCATGCTTCGTTTTGTCTGTTCTTTTTTGTAAAGTTTTAAATAAATTATTGTGACTTACGTACATTTATCTGCCTGTTACAGTACATATATTGTCAAAATGGTTATGCTCAAGGTTATAGGGTGGAGTAGGGAGCTTAAAATTATTCTTTTTTATACAACAGTATATCAACTAAGATAACAGTCACTGTAAATATATCTATATTGCTTTTTTATTTTTGTGAAGTGGCTAAAAAGTGGTCATGTTTAGGTATAAGGGGTGAGTTAGGGGCTCAAAGATATCTATATAATAGAAAAATATTATAATTTTTATAAAAATATATAATTTAAATATCAGGATTTGTATAGATTTTTATATCCTGTAAATGAAAGATATACTTTGCATATGGCAAATAAATGGTAAATTTACAAATTGCAGTTTGTACATAATTTATAAAGAAGATCTGCAAATGATGTGTAACACATTTATGTGATTAAGTGATGAATAGTTTACACTTTAGAATAGGGGATGCAGAAAGTGTTATAAATGACTTGTATACATATACAAATAATTTATAACAGGTAAGAAAGGTCTACAAATGATATATAACACATTTACAAGTGAAGAATAGTTTACACTTTAGAATAGGGGATGCAGAAAGCTTTGTAAATGATTTCTTCATGCATTTACACATCATATATAACAGGTGTTGAACACTTTGTAGTGTGTACTGCAGTGTAAGTGCTGACTGGTGAGGGTATAGACAGCTGTCTTCTCTGACACACATGGAGTGTTTAACTCTGTGCACCTGATGTGAGCTTCAGTGGAAAGTTAAACCGGTTCACTTCATCACTAGACCCCACACACTCCACACAGAACACAAGTCTGTGCTTGATGCAGAAACTTGGGAAAATGAGATCCAGGCATGATAAAGTTGATGAAAAATTATTTATTCATTACAATTAAATTTAGCCTCACACGCAAACTTTAATCGATAATGAAAATACTTAATAAAACCAAAAGGTAAAATAACAACCATAAAGAAGCAGTCAATAGTTAATAATAAAATTTAGAGTATTGTAAAATTTAGAGTATTGTATCTAATAGATGAAGATCAAAAAGAGCAATAATTAAGACATTTGCAGATAAGAGACAAGAATTATCAATGACCCGGTCAGCTTTATACCATGAGCATATAGGGAAATTTACATCCCACTCAAATTGATGTTTTGTTCTAAAAGAAAAGGTTAATTTCACCCATTACGTCATCTACTGGTCCAGTGTCATTTCGGATCCATCATCTACTGGTCCATTTCGGATCCATCAGTGCTGATGAGTGAAAGGATTTAATATAATCCACGGGAATCACCTGACTGTAATGCATTTATAAATGTGTCCACTACAAAACAAATAAATTACTCTTCTTAAAAATAGTGCTTTAGCATACCTGCATGTTTGTGCTTTTGAACACAGACCAGCTTACAACTTCATCAATAAATCATATACTGATCATTTACTAATGGTTTGTTCATCATTTGTTCATGATTAACAATTGTTTGAGATAATGATACTAAAACAATTTTGTCATAAATACTTCAGTTATTATAAGTGATAAATAATGTCTTAACTAATAACTTATAAACCATCTACTAATGATCTGTTTGATTTATTTAATAAGATAACTTACAACACATTTGTAAATTGTTAGCATAACACGTATTAATCATTTATGAACATATATTGTAATGTTTTGTAAATGATTCGTTCATCATTAACTAATAACTTATGTGTCTTATAACTGAATTAATAAAACATTCATAAAATTTCAACATATCATTAATTTATGAGCGTATAGCCATGTTTTGTAAATGATTTTTTCATAATTAGCAAATAATTTATAAATGACTTATAACTGAATTAATAAAAATTCATAAAATATTAGTATATCACTTATCAATCAATTATAAATGTATATTCATGTTCTGTAAATGATTTGTTAATCCTTAACTAATAATTTATAAATGACTTATAACTGAACGTTATTATAAAGTGTTACCGGAATAACAACTGCAGATTATGAGTTACCTGCGGTGAGTCCAACATAATGAATCCACTAACACGACACAGCGAATGCCGGTGGTAAACACTTGTGTTCCAATACTCGTGCACGAGTTTTTGGGAGGCGTTCCTTTGAAATGAGCTGTGAAAGAGGGGGGTTGTTCTTACGGATGCGCTCATTTCAAAAACTCAGTAACAGTCTTTGGTTTCTCAGTCGACGAAAAGATCCTCTTTAGCGCCTTTAAGAGCGCTATATAAATAAAAGTGACTTGACTTCAAATTCAAGATATTCACCTGTATGGCGATGGGCAGCATCATGCCATGGGGGTTACTGTACAGCAGGACCAGGGGAGCCGTGAGATACTGCTGCCTGCCATTGACTACATTTCCCACCAGCCCGTCCAACATCTTATAGTCAGACAGGAAGATGTTCCCTTTCTGGGTGTGGGGGTAGATCATACCAAATAATGAAGAAACACAGAAAATTAGACACAACCAATGCAAACCAGACCCAGTAATTCCAAATCATGGCAGTAGCGAGTAGTGTACCTTCATCTCCTGCTCCAAGCTGCTCCCTCTTAGGGAGTCTTTGACCATGTTGTCTGTGACGGGGAAATTCTCGGGCAGCTTTGAGCAGCGCTGGATCATCATGGGATTGAGGCCATTCAGAAACTGGTAGCCAAAGAACTCGTTCTCATTCCAGTGCTCCTGAATGTATTCTGCAAAGCATGCTATATCAGAACATATGCTGCAGTACAGACAGTCCTTTACTTGTAATACAGTCATTTTGAACAGTTCAGTTAAAGATGATTACCAATGGTTTTCCCTCTGTTTTCACAAAGAATTACTTCCAGTTGGCTGAGTATTTCCCACGATCTTCTACTGTCGGCTAATCCTGTTAGTTTCAGAACAGCTAACCTAGGGACACAGTTAAAACATTAATCAGTGGAACTAACCTTGATATACAGTGGCAAGAAAAAGTAAGTGAACCACTTGCAGAATCTGTGAAAATGTGAATAATTTTAATAAAATAAGAGGGGTCATACAAAATGCATGTTATTTTTTATTTAGTACTGTCCTGAGTAGATATTTTACATGAGAGATGTTTACATTTAGTTCACAAGACAAAACAATAGCTGAATTTATTAAAATAACCCCATTCATAAGTATATACAAAACTGTGTCATTACCTGGATGATCTATGACTGTTTTTTTGTTTTGTGATGGTTGTTCATGAGTCCCTTGGTTGTTCTGAGCAGTTAAACTGAGCTCTGTTCTTCAGAAAAATCCTCCAGGTCCTGCAATTCTTCAGTTTTCTAGAATTTTTTGCATATTTGAACCCTTTCCAGCTGTGACTGAATGATTTTGGGATCCATCTTTTCACACTGAGGACAATTGAGGGACTCAAACTCAACTATTAAAAAAGGTTCAGACATTCCCTGATGCTCCAGAAGAAAACACAATGCATTAAGGATCGAGTGGTGAAAACTTTTGAACAGGATGAAGATTTTCAATTTTCGATTCACAATTTTTCTTATTTTGTTTAAATATTATTGTTTTTCATTTAGTACTTCCTTTCGGAAGCAACAGAAGATACTTGCATTTTTTTCCAGAAAAAAAATTAAAGGATTAGTTCACCCAAAAATGAAAATGATGTCATTAATGGCTCACCCTCTTGTCGTTTCAAACCCGTAAGACCTCCGTTCATCTTCGGAACACAGTTTAAGATATTTTAGATTTAGTCCGAGAGCTTTCTGTCCCTCCATTGAAAATGTATGTACGGTATACTGTCCATGTCCAGAAAGGTAATAAAAACATCATCAAAGTAGTCCATATGACATCAGTGAGTTAGTTAAAAATTTTTGAAGCATCGAAAATACATTTTGGTCCAAAAATAACAAAAACTATGACTATTCAGCATTGTCTTCTTATCTGGGTCTGTTGTCAATCCGCGTTCACGACTCCACTTCTTCTTCTTTCCTGTTTTACAGCGGTTGGCATCCAGCTTATTGTTGCATTACCGCCCCCTTCTGCTTCGGAGTGTGGTTCACGACTCCGCAGTGACGCTGCTGACGTGTTATCCGGTGCGCCCGAGTTTCGTTTACAGTCTGAGGGAGACACACGCTGTAAACAAAACAACCTTCGCAAACATGTCTAAGGATTTCGACACAGAGGAAGACTTGCATTTTTTTGCTCAGCCATATTTATTATGAGCACCAGATAACACGTCAGCAGCGTCTTACGTCAGCAGCTTCACTGCAGAGTCGTGAACGCAGATTGACAACAGACCCGGAAGAGAAGACAATGCTGAATAAAGTTGTAGTTTTTGTTATTTTTGGACCAAAATGTATTTTCCATGCCCACTGATGTCACATGGACTACTTTGATGATGTTTTTATTACCTTTCTGGACATGGACAGTATACCGTACATACACTTTCAATGGAGGGACAGAAAGCTCTCGGACTAAATCTAAAATATCTTAAACTGTGTTCCAAAGATGAACGGAGGTCTTACAGGTTTGGAACGACATGAGGGTGAGTCATTAATGACATAAATTTCATTTTTGGTTGAACTAACCCTTTAAGTACAATTTACCTTGATATTTGAATTCAAAAGTTTTCACCCCCGACTCTTAATGCATTGTGTTTCCTTCTGGAGCATCAGTGAATGTTTGAACCTTTTTTAATAGTTGAGTTTGAGTCCCTCAATTGTCCTCAAATTCATTCAGTCACTGCTGGAAAGGGTTCAAATGCAAGGGTGCAAAAAAATGCTTGAAAACTGAAGAATCTGCAGGAGCTGGAGGATTTTTGTGAAGAACAGAGCTCAGTTTAACTGCTCAGGACAAACAAGAGACTCATGAACAACCATCAAAAAACAAAAAAGCAGTTGTAGATCATCCAGGTAACCACACACAGTATTGAGAATCAATGGTTCACATACTTATGAATGGGGTTGTTTTAATAAATTCAGCTATTTTTTTGTCTTGTGATCTAAATGCAAACATCTTTTATGTAAAATATCTTACTCAGGACAGTACTAAACAAAAAATAACATGCATTTTGTATGATCCCTCTTCTTTTATTAAAATTATTCACATTTTCACAGATTCTGCAAGTGGTTCACATACTTTTTCTTGCCACTGTACAACCTATGATTTACAGCTTTAGTTGTGAGGATTTTTGTACTTACTATTAGATATTATATTAGTACTGTCTTCAAAAAGACAAAGCTATTTAGTGAATGCCATCCACTTACATGCAAATTACACTGAATATACATGGATCCTGTTTTTAAATCATCACAGTTCATTTTTAACTAAAGCATACTAAAAATTAAATCTAGCTATAAATATTCAGCATTTCCACCAGTGCAATCTATAACTAAAAACACACCATATTTATACTAACCTACAAACAATAAACATTGATACAGTCCATTGTCTGAACAATAATAGTGAAATAGTTAAGCTTGCTGTCATGGGCCTACTACTGATGGTAACTCCAGAGATGAATTTAGAGAATTCATTACATTGGGTACCCTGCTTTTAGCCGAGTATACATGGCGCATCATTGAAAATGTATCATAGTTCATTTTGAATAACGCATACTCCAAAGTAATAGATTGACATTGCCTCTACGTCACCTATATAACTTATGTCTCCTGTGGTGCTTGGGTCCGTGGAACCCGGATGTAACAGAAATTTGTAAACCGTAGGTGAGAAAACACAAACATGGTAAACAAAAAAACAAAAAAAAGAACAGTTAATCCAATAAAAGCAGATGCCATGAATCTAAACCAACACTCAGACACAGTGGTAACAGAGATATATTTTTAATCAGGAGAATCTGTCTTCTCCCTCATTACCAATCGTTGTGATCTGGAAGAGGTAGCCTATATGGCAAAGATTAACCATGAATAGGCCAACATGTTCTCCAACCAATACGACCATATAGGTCGTTTGTCACTTCCCTGAAATACGACTCATAGGAGCGTTTACTAAAGTGGCGCCCCTATCGACAACAGGACACTTTCATTTTAATTCATGAAATACGACCCATAGGAGCATTTGCTTTCATTTTAATGCATTGTTCCCTTTTATCTGCATCAGATTTCGGGTTTCGCGTAGCTCAACTGGTAGAGCATTGCAATAGCAATATGCAATCATGTGAGCATGCGATTGTGGGTTCGATCCCAGGTAACACATGTGATCATAAAGTGTAAATGCACTATAAATCACTAAGGTTAGGTTTAGGGGTGGGGTGGGTGTAGTCATTAATAAAATTTAATTTTGATAAATGGAAATAGGAGAAATGGTGTAAAAAGTCCACACATTGCATTTAAATTAACACACATTTTGATTGGTAATGACAGTCATACGTCATTTCATGACGACAGACGTAACACGACACTGTCATTATTTTTTACGCACACTAGAGGGCGCATGACTTCAACACGTAAATATAGGTCGTAATATGGTACATAAAAAACAACCTATAGGGTCGTTTTTTTTTTTTGGAGGACAGTCTCGAATAGGCCTACTGTCCACATTGCTTGTAACTGAAATTAGAGTCAACACCTGTTCAGTTGTTTGCCTAAATTCTTATGGTTGTTTTGTTCTAAAAACCCTATATGTGGTCCACCAAATACTGAACAGTGTGTGTAATGGCTTCATTTTTTCTATATCTACTTCCGAGTGGGAAAGTATCTTTGACACTACAACCTGTGTGAGCAAGACTTGATTTTTATTGTAGCAAAAAGGTGAAACAAAACTGTGTTTCAAAATTAAGCAGTATAGAGAAGTGTAGGTCAAACTGTTTCCCTTTCCAATGCCATTGCCACATCACTTCCTGTTTAAAATGGCTGCCTGCAGGAAAAACCCAAACTGGGCGAAATTCATTCCCTTTAAAGTGGAAGTACAGAAATAGAGTAACTCATAGCCAGTGAATAACAACATTAGTAACCTTAAGGCTTCTAGAGTGTGTAACAAAGAGATGAACACTACAGGAGGATTAAAAATGACTTGGTCACTTACTGCTTTCCAGCATTGAAGTTAAACTCTGTTTCCTTTGTGAAAGAGAATCGGACTTCAGCTGGCAGAGCAAGGGCAGTGTCGCAATCGATAACTTGGGGCATGCCCTCAGCATACACGCGCCACCTGGGAGTGGAAAATTCAAATGAGTTTCAACGGAAGGAATTTAATTTCACTGAATTTTTTTTTAATATAACACAGACACTTGTGTTGGTGTGCTGCCCACAAACCTAAATAACTTTTGTTGCTCTTCTAGCTGCCTTGTCCTTTGTCTTTGGGCTATTGGGTTGATGTCCTGGAACACGAGTAAAGCTGGAATGCAAATGCCAACATTAATTCACAATCTGAACTTGTTTGTTTGCAAAACAAATGTAGGATATATTTTGTATGTATCATTACTTGATCATAGGATGATGACTTGTCATCCATGTAATTTTTTTTGTCATAGACACTTCAATTTTATTACATTAAAATAAAATTTAATCAATTAGCCTATAGCATTAGCCTGTAGCTAAGTCACAGTCTTCTGAGATACATTAAAAAAGATGTCTTTAACTCGTGAATGAATGACAACTACATACAGTATATCTCCCATCATATGAAGACAAATGTTGCTTAAAGGAATTCTTCTGCAATATACAAAAGTGTCTGTGTGTACGGGCCTTTTTGTGATTTATGAGAACACAAATATGTATAATGACATTGGTATTACACTGGTATTACGACGTAAACATTTCATGAGTCCTCATATTTAAAATACTAAATGTTTGTAAAATGTAAAAATGCAGAGAGTTTTCTTTGATGGGTAGGTTTAAGAGGAGAGAATGTTCAGTTTGTACAGTATAAAAACCATTTGATAGCAAAACAAACCTGTGCACGTGTTTATGTTTGTGTGTATGTGTATGTGTCCACGCAGTACATTTGCAAGACATCACCACTGAACTTTCAAGTACACTGGTAAATGAGAATTTTGCCCATGACCTGAATTGGAATTGCCTACCTTTAGCAGGTCTTAAAACGAGCCTCTCGTTACTGTCAAGCCAGCTGTAGCACGGAAACAAAATCTCATCACCTTCGGGCGTCTTGATCAAGATCTTATCGCAGAACCACTGGTTGTAAAGAAGACCCATAAACGGCTTGGAGTAGATCTCGACAGATATGAGCTCTCTCCCAGGGACGCCTTACAGCGTATCTTAAATGCTCGCTCCTGCACAGACATATTTATGAGGGCTTATTAGGACCATTGTAGGTAAAATAATAATAATAATAATAAATATAGCTGCAAGCAGTGATGACGGGCCAAAGCCCAGTGGCTTCAGGGCAACTGTGCACGGCGGGCAATGGGCATTTAAAACAGTTAAACATAAAAGGACTATGTCAAACTCACACCACATTTACTGCAGCGGCTGATGCTCCTGTGATCACAAACCAATACAGCCTCATCCATGAGATCGTTTAAATTGAGATGACGTTCATGTCATAGAATGTTATAAGTCAATTTCAAATGAGTGCAGAATATCATCCTAATCTGACATGTCTGTGTTTTCTCTCAGACAACCCCTATAAAAATTCTAGAGCAAATTACATACTGTTATTTGTGCAAACTCCACAGTGCTCTGAGAAATCTAATCCAGCTTTAATGCGAATGTCTGTGTATTCTCTTCATGTGTTTTTTGACCTCCCTGAGCTGTTCTTTGTGCACCAATCTTATCCATCAAAAGCATGGTTTCATTTAATTTCAATATGTGTCGTATAAGATAAAAAATCAAATGAAAAAATTAATTAATAGAACCAAATCACAGAACCTGCAAAGACAATTTTAATGTCAGTATCAAGTAATAGTAAGGTACATGTCTAGATTTTTCTGCTCACTTATGCAAGTTTATTTTTAAACAGCCACTTTTATAATCTTGTGAAATTTACTGAAACAGGGGTTTTTAATAAATTTGAATTATATCAATAAACAATTCATTTAAAAATTCTAACTGTAATTCTAACTGTAATTAGTTACCCCCCCCCCACACACACACACACCCAAGTGAACTTGAGGTAGTATAGGGGAGGAGAGAGAGACGGAGACAGACTGAGAAGATCATTTAAAAAAAACAAACAAAAAAAAAAAACATCTAAATTGTGACATAAAGTAGTCTTTGATAAATGTTTAAATATACCTGCACAAAGAGTATAAAATAAAAATGTTCTATCTATATGAACTATTGCTGTAGTGCTTGATTTATCCAACCCTGTTTAAAAATAGGTATATGCTGCCCTCTAGTTGTTACTCTATGTGTGAAATTTATCCATTTTTTAATCAAATATAATTAATCTGCCTATTTTTAACTTATACATGCTTTTTGAATTAAAAAAAATAATAATAACATGTGTTTATTTCAAACATTTGTATTATTCTATATATAAATTAATTGTGTATAGTGTTTTTATATAAAATATGAGTCATTACATTTCCCTTTTTTGACATTACTTCATTCTATCACCATGGCAACACCGTTCAAGATATCCATTATCCGTTCTCAATTTAACATCTTCAATGTCTTAGCACCATTGTAAAAAATGTTTGGTCTGAATCGGATAAACCCGCTAGAAGTAGTAGTTGAAAATTCAGAGCCTGTTTATTCAAAAAATCCACATTCAAACCAAAATAGCTGACTTTCTGTTGGCCTGAGCTAATGACTATAAATTAGAAAGTTGTCCAGCTTAATGAGACCAATATATGTACCGAGTTCGGTGACTGTAGGTTAAACTAACCCCCCCACTTTTGTCAAAAGGTGGCACTATAGAGGCCCTGCTTTTGGCATGCCTACTGTATGACAATATTGATGTGTGTGTTGAGTTTCATCCAATTTGAAGCATGTTAAGAGCCTTAAAAATGCCCAAGAATATTATAAAAGTTTGACGTGTTGCCATGGCAACAATATTTAAAGTAAAAATAAGAGAGTGATCTCAAAGCATTTTTTTTAAGTGACACACTTCTTGCTGCCAGTTGGTGGCGCTATATTTTTGACTCACAATAGTCACATCCATGTGATTGGACTATTACAACCAACACACTCGTGTAGTTTCATAAAGATCAAGCAATGTATGCATAAGTTATAACACACTTCCTGTTTCCCTTTTCTCGCCATAAATTCGTTGCCTCGCCACGGCCAAACCGTTCAAGATATCAAAAAATCCGCTGGCAATTTTTCATAATCAATGTGTTGACTTCATGCTGACCATGTTTGGTGGTGATCGGATTAATCGCCTAGGAGGAGTATATCAAATTCCAGAGCATATATGTGTATTCACATATCTATATCTAGTTCTAGTTTCATGTATATATGTGCTAGTATGTAACCATGATTTCAGACTCAGTTCAAGGGGGCGCTGTCGAGCTCCCCTGCCACGCCCGGGTACCAGCTTCAGCCCGGCCCTGATGGCCACGGATTCTGACCCGTGTGCAAATTTGTGCATGTTAAGGCCCCAAAACCCCAAAACTTAAAAAAAAAAAAATAATAATCCTAAAGAAAACAATAGGGCCTTCAGCCTTTGGCTTTGGCCCTAATAATAATCCTTAGGTGATCAAGAGGGCCCTTTGCCATTACATTGGCTTGGGCCCTAATAATCCTAAAGAAAACAATAGGGCCTTTAGCCATTCGGCTTTGGCCCTAATAATAATACAGAGTTAGGGGAGCAATGTGGTTCCTTGACATTATTTTCCCAAGTTTTTTCTTGCAAATTTGTGACTTTATAATCACAGAACTGTAACGTCTGGATGGATCCATTCAGAGTCATAACTTTGGAGTTTTCAGAACTCTTTTAACCTGATGAACTTTGTTTGTAAATCACTAAATCGGCTCCGGACGGCTGTGACTTTCGGCAGGTTTGTGGACCCGTGAGGGTAAACAGAAAACTCCAACTTCCTCACTTTGGTGACTTCAAAGGAGCACTACCCCCCAGAGACTGACCAGATCATATTCCAACACACACACACACACACACACACACACACACACAAACACATACAGAAACACACAAACATACATTTTTGACTGTATATGTAAAATACAACTATGCTGAAATATATCCATCATGTATTTCGAGCGTATGCATGTTTTCTAGTGTTTAAATGAGTGTATTTGTGCTAGTGTTAGTTGTAATAAGGGAATTTTGTCTGTAAACCATAACTTCTTGTATATGCCTTTCTGATCTATCGAGTTTGATCTCGTTTTAAAGCTCCGGACTCGAGCTATTCACTGAGAGATGTCACATAGCTGACAAATGCATTTTTCTATGTGTTTAATGATATTGTGAAGAAAGCACTCCATCTCGAAATCCGATCTGATAGTCGTAAAGTATGCAAATTCATCTAGGAGACCAAACAAAGAAAGAGCTTGCCGCCAACTTTGCATCAATGTCATTGGCCATTCCACCTCAAGGAGGTGTGTCGGCCTATCTGTCATAAAAAGGAACACCAGGATTCTCCTGTGTGTTCTCCCGACGGCCCTGAATCACTCGTGCACGTCTCTCCCGGACGTCTCACGGCGACCGCGCTGCCATCGCGCTCATCTTCGGGACCACCATCTTCCAGCGAAACTAACTCTCAAGTCCTCAGTTCAAACCTTCCCGCGGAACGGAAGAAGCCAACGAACCGCACCAGCGCTAAACTGAAATTCGACACGCCCAACCAATGCAAGTATACTGCCGTTTCTCAATCTTAGATAATGAAACTGATTTCCATGCTGGCTCCAAGGACTGTTTTGTAAGTTTTGCTTGCTTTCTCTCTATCCTTCTCTACTTCCACTCTTGTACATATGTGTGTATATTCTTGTATATATATTTAGACGTATAGCCTCAGTAGTTGTTTTCGTATATTAAAAACACATTATATTTCATGCTTGTTGTTCTCCTGCTCATTCATAAAACCCAGGTCACTTTAACGTTTCGATCCTATATCCTTGCTCTATGTTTGGATGCTAGAATAGGAAGTCTTTTTCTCGTGGCCAGAGGAAAAGCTTCCTTTTTATGACATTCTGAGGAGCTGCAGTTTGCTGGACAAACTAACAGTTTCTCTAAATAATTATTAAACCAGAACTAATCATATATGTAATTGATTATAATTTGTTGTAATTAATTCACAATATATGTTTAATTCCCAGTTGGGTCGATATATGAATCATAATTTATTCATAAAGCTTTATGAATTATTACATTCATATTTCATCCATAAATTGATTAATAACTGTACGAACCGCTACATCGTTACAGAACATTCAAGTTTTTTTCACGGAAATTTACTCCTCCAGCTCCATATTATTATTATTATTATTATTACTATTATTTAACTACAATGGCCCTAATACACCATTGTACATTTGGGAAGATCATATTTTTTTAGGTAAATAAGGTTATCATTACTCCATACAGCGTTTATACTCACTCTTTCAAATATCTTCCATTAAATGTAGTTTTCTGACTGACGGTTTTTGAACCAAAACTCCTTAAGGTTGGTTTAACTGGGTGCACTTACCAATCCGTGCCGAAACCCCTGAAGGTGGTTCAGATTCTGTTCCTCACTCTCAGCCTCAGTACCACGCAGCTGGATGTAGATGAGGCTAGTGGTGCCCGCCAAGAGCTGCTTTCCTGTGTGCGCCGTTACTGTGTAGATCATCATGGCTGTTCTGACATGAAAATCAAATATGAGTGTCACTGTCATTTGATGGAGGATCTGGTGAAGCTATCAGCGATCAAAATATTGATTTTGAAGATGTTGAAAATGATAGTTTTGAGAATATGTTTGAGATTGCAAATGGGCTCATATTCATGATCTCAAATGTATATTCTCAAAACTATCATTTGCTGAATGTACTGGGAAATGAGCTCTGGTGAGGACAGTGATGACGACAAAACATCTGCTCAAAATGAACCCTTACAAGCTCCAAAAGGAAACAAAATATGCTTTATTTTATTCTTCTGTAATGGTTACTCTAATATTAGACAAGTTTTATATTATCACGGCAGGTGGAGATCCATGAATTCAGGCACAGTTACACGCAACACTTTCCATGTCATGAGCCATTTTTGACTGTTTTTTTGTTTTCTGTTTTTTTCCTTCTCTGTTCATCTTGGCTGATTCGTTTCAGATGTTGATCATTTCTTTCTGCGTTTGTGCTTTCGCGTCCTCACCTGTTCTGTGTCTGTGTTGATTGGTCTGGTTATTTCTCCCTGCTGTCTATTCGTGTCTGTGTCGGGTAATTATATCACTGTTAGTTTGGCGTGCTATCGCAGTATCTCTCTACAACCGTTATAACTCTACTTGTGTGTGTGTTATCAGTTCTAGTACCAGTTCCAGTACCTGAACTCGTGGTCTGTCTGTCTGAGAACTCAAACACACAAAATGAGTCAAGGACGTGTCCCACACGAGTGAAGGCGGAGCCTCAGCGCACAACTCCTATTACGTTATCGTCACGGACCAATGGTAGTACGAAGGTGTTTTGCAGCTGGAGCGAACTTTTCCTGAAAGTTCGCTTTGGCAAGCCATTTTGAACTTCCAAAAAGAGAACACAGAACGAACTTCGTTTTGGCCTGATTTTGTTCGAAATGACGTCACATCAGTTTGTTCTTCGATTTCGTTTGAAGTATACCGGGGCCTTTACTATTGGTCATGTGAACTGTAAGCCACAAGTATAGACAAACTCTTCCCTAACCCTGATTTAACCCCAAATGATAGTGAATAGCACAGCAGCACCTAACCCTGGTTGTAAGCATGTGTGAAAACACCATTTGACCAATTCATTAAATTCAATATATTTCGTTTGCTAGATTTGTAACCAGAATTACAGAGTTTGAATATAAAAATACAGCTAAATACAAAACCAATAAGACTTACTTTAAAATTACAAAGAACAAACTGTTAGTATGGATATCAACCTTTTAATATAATGAGCTACATGTTTAATTACAGATTAAGATTATTCCTGTAATTTTACATACATTTGTATCTAATTTAAGAAAACAGAAAAAACACTATAATACAGTAATTTTCCTGTATGAAAAAATGATAAAACACTTAAAATAAGTCAAGTTGTTGATTTGCAGATACCATTTGTAATTTTACATGAATTTGTAATTTAAGAAAAACAGAAAAAATACTATATAAATAATGCAGTAATTTTCCTGTATTAAAAAAATGAGAATTACTGTCATGTCATTAATGAAATAATCCTTAAAACAAGTCAAAAGATTAATTTACAGATTTGTAATTTTACAGAGTTTTGAATATAATTTACAATAACAGAAAACTACTGTAAAAAAAGGTTGTTATTTTCCATAAAACTAGGATTTTCTTTTTACAGTGTGTGAACTCACCTCGTCTGTCCTTGTCTGTTCGTGACAAATGTTTTTGTTCCTGAAGTGTTCACAGGCCTTCTTATACTCTGGGGATGGGGTGGGAAGATTATTTTCTGGGCGTCTGATGTGATTCCCATGTCCAAACCTGTTTGATGGTTTCAATTTCAGTTCAAACCCCACCTTTATCAAACAGGACCATCCACTCAGTTTGAGTTTGGAGCTCTGTTGAGTTGATCAACAAATTACAGTAATTCTCTTTTTTTTATATAGAGGAAAATTACTGTATTTTTTTACATTACATACAATGTATGTAAAGTTACAAAAATAATATGTAATTAAATATGTAGATTATATTAAAGGTTTATGTCCATAATAACAATTTAACATTTTTCTTTGTAATTTGTAAAGAAAATCTCCTTAATTTTATATTTAGGTGTGTTTTTACATTCAAAGTCTGTAATTCTGGATCCAAATATAGCAATCTTTTTTCATTACATCAAACAATGCATAGTGTGTTTAACCCTTTAAGACCTGAAGGCTTTTTTAGAGTTTTTTTTTCTGAGCGACACACACAAAAGTAAAGACTCATAACTCCAAAACTCTAGCAAGGAGGGTCAAAAGGTAGGTATCATTTGAAAGAAAACATTTAAATAAGAAAATATAAATTACATTACATTTGGACATTTTCTTGCTGAGAAACAGCTGATAAAAGACAAAAAATATATATATTTTTTTAAATAATTTTTCTTTTTTTTTATTTGACATGGAATAACTCAGGAACACAATAAGATCGCTAAAAAATTCTTTTTTGGTGATGCTCTCCTATATGTGAGCTGCATCTGGTTCAAATTTAGTGCTGATAGCATAAAGAATAGTTTGAAAAATTGTTGTTCATTTTTTCCGCAGCCAGGTGGCGCCAACGGGCGGTAAACTCCGGTTTAGAGGTGCTTCTCAGCACTCGTTAGTTTAAAAATGAATCTATTATGTGTTATTCCACGTTGGAAAACGAACATGGATGGGTCCGGGAACATTGGATACACACTGCATCCCGGAGAGATGAGAGACATGTTTTTAGCCAAGTATGTTATATGTTAAACATGTATGTTAAATTCATTTTAATCTTGAATCTGCTTTAAATATTGATGTGCAATTTTCTATGATCTGTGCATTTTTCATGAAGTTATGAGCACGTGAAATATACATACTTGTATTCAGTTAGCGGCTGTGATATTTTTGTTGTAAACGCATATTACTCAGACTCATTAGAGGGTGAAAACAACGCAACAGAAGCATGTTGGAGGCTTGATATGAAACTTTAAAGTCTCTGGTTTTGTATGCAAAAAGAATTTTTGTGCTACCTATATGGATTCAATTTTTATTGGCTTTTAAAGAGAGACACGCAAATGGGAGCGCCGACGCTCCATCCGGTCTTAAGGGGTTAAAGAGCTCTCCAGGGGTGAGTTTCCCGAAAGCATCGTTGGTGAACCATGGTCGTAAGTCCCATTGAACTCTACTGGTAACAACGGAACTTGCGACCATAGTTCGCTTTGGGAAACGCACCCCAGGTTGAGACTTTCAGCTCACACCCCAGTGGATCCAAACTGCTTTATAAAAACATTGTAAATAGAAATAAGAAAAGCACACATTTTTTTTTACAAGCACAAACTCCCCAGAAAACACCCATAAACCTTTACAAACACACTCATGGCATACAGCCATCTTAATTGGTTATATGTCATCTGATCAGAATGTGCATTTGTTATTTGGAGTGTGTGACAGAAACGCTAGACTGAGACATTTGAAACTACAAAAAGCAGAACATGGACAGAATGGTCTGAAAATACTGAAATGAATTCCAGCATGCAATGTGTTCAAATGTGGAAAATTTTGAATCCTCAGTTTGTCAAATGCGCATGTCTGTATGGTGAAAACACCTTGTTGTGAGGTAACAGTATTAATCCTCTGGGGTCTGAGGATTTTTGGGGCTCTGGATAAGTTTTGATATGCCCTAACATTTGTGTTTTTTTTCAGTGAATTTTAACATATTAATGACAAAAGTGTCATTACACTGTATTCAGCACAAACTAGGCTACAATAATATGTGAGAAACATGTATGTACATGTTTGTGTTTTTGAAGGAATAACGTTTATGTGTAGTTATTGAAAAAGAAACAAAAAACTTAAGTCATAGAAATAAGGCCAAAAAAATATATTAAATCTGTGTTCACAAGACTTCTGGGTATTGGAGGTTGTAGACTACAGTTTTTGCTTCAAAATGATGTAAGAATTATTATGCCTACTTGTTCATATAAAACATTAGAGAGATTTAAATTTTCTAAGACACTTTTTGTCAAGAAACACAGTATGCGTGGAGGCATGAATCATCATGAATAATGCTGTGATTCACACCTGAGAAGACAAAAGATTTGCATAATGACCTTTAATGACCTGCATATTAATGAGCTCTTTCAGTCAGGTAGGCTGTGAAAAAACCCTCTGCGATCATGCTAATAACAGGATTAATGTCCACTCTTGACAAAAAAAACATGATTTTTGTGATCTCATGCATGCACGTATTATTGCACATCATGTGAAGAAAATTTTGTATAGGCCTATGTTAAATTACAGTACCAGTCAAAAGATTGGACACATTTTTTTTTAAAGAAGTCTTAACTCTCTAACCAAATAATTGTTTTCTATGTTAATATACTTTAAAATATAATGTATTTCTGTGATGCAAAGCATCTGAACATTCCTACCTCTATGGCATTTCATATAGGCTACTATATTTGTTATATTATATAGCCTAAATGTTAATGTGCAGTTGACAAACTATACATCATTAAAAAGATCTAAGACTCAAGCTTTACATTTTGACTCTAAACTCTTTCCCCACCAGCATTTTTTTTTAAAGTTGAGAGCCACCGCAAGGGTTTTTGATGATTTTTGCTAAACTTTAATGGCCCACAGAATATTTTCTTCTATGAATATATGAACATGCTACATATCAAAATAAAGATCTGAGCCTCTGCTTTTAAACAAAATAAATAAATAAATATTTTAAAACTATTATAAAACTATTTTATTTTATCTTAATTTTTTCTTTTTTTATTGCCACCTGAACATAGATAGGTTTTGTCAAAAACATAACATTCTGGACAAAAAGCTGAGAAAAAAAAATCATTTTTATCAAAGTGCATTTTCAAGCAGAACACATTTAGATGTCGTTTCCATCATATATAAAACCTTCCAAAATAAATTAAAATTATAAATAAATCTAAAATATATTAAATTTAGGCACTGTAATTTGCTTTTGAGTGGTACACAGAGTGACATTTCCCAGGATGTAAAGGGATGCCACAACTTTTGCAGTAGAACGAGGTCTTCTTCCACAACACCTTACGTACACAAACTCTGCATCCTTTGGTTGGGTGTTGCTTTTTGGGAGTGGGCAGGATTGGAACAAGTTCATGAACAGCAAAACTGACATTCAGCCTGTTTTTTGGGTCAGTGTTGTATGGTGCTCTTGGAGTGTTTTCAGTAGCAATTTTCTCCCCACCACTAGCATACTCTTGGCTGGTCCATGATTTTATAACACTCCGGATGAATCAGAGAAGAGTGTTACAATTACCCTACGGGTTTTTCGCTTTGTAAATGACAAAAGCGTTGAACAAACTGATCTGAAACAGATACATGACAAATTTCTTCGTCCACTTGTGTGACTTCCTGATGAAAGGGTAGTACACAATGTTTTGGTCTAGTTTGTCAACGCCATTCATTTCATGATTGTATTCCACAATGCATGCTGGTTTTTGTTTTGCAACTTTTTCTTGGTGGCCTCTCTGCCATACCTCAACACATACCATGTTGTTCTGATGGAATGTTGTAACCATTTTCACTGTTTGTTTGTCTCTCCATGCCAAGACCATCACATTTTCATTGTGACGCATGATGTCAGCATTTTCACATCAAGTAGGCACTCACACAGTTGTACAGAGTTGTATAGGTTGTCCATAAACAATCTGTAGCCATGACCTGCTAGGTGATCAAGAAGAGAGACAACCGTGTCTCCCAGGTTAGCGCTTTCTCCACAATAGGGCTTCATGTTAAAACAGCAGCCTGTATCAGAATCGCACAAGATGTAGGACTTTACTCCATATTTGATGGGTTTCTAGGGATTGTACACCCTGAAAAGCTAGGCGCCCACGCCACAGAAACATCCCCTCATCAATTCAAATGTTTGACTTGGGCTGATACATTTCGCGGAATTTGGACACAAGGTGATCCAAGACAGGCCGGATTTTGTACAGCCTGTCAGTACAATTGTCTGGCCTTGTTGTATTATCATAGAAGTGAAGAAATTTCCATATGATTTCAAACCTGTTGCAAGGCATGACCTTGTTGAAGTAGGGGGTAGCTAACATGTCTTCTGTACACCAGTACATTTGAAGTTCAGGCTTATGAATGATACCAGTGAGAAAAGGAGGCCCATGATAGTTTTCATTTCTGAAACTGTGACAGGCTTCCATGCATGACATCTAGCATGTTTTGAAGTGTCATCCATAGCCTGAATACACTGATCTGCATAGAGGTTGGTCTGATCAACAATGTTCTGAATCAGTACATCAGAAACAAACAACTCAGTAAAGTCTACTGGTTGTTCTGACTCAAGAGCAGCAAAATCACCGATAGGCCCAGGATTCTCAGTGAAGGGAATGTTTTTTGGCTGCCAGTTAATTTCATGCCACTCAGGATCATCAGGGTTTAGTATCTTCAGCTAGATGGTTCATAGTGGCCCTTGTTTGGTCACCAGCGCTGGATACTGTGTTTTCAATTCATACTTGCAGCCGGAGGGTGCTCTGTGCACCTTTAGTCCACAAATGCCTCCTAATGAAGAACAGGCATACCATGTGACATTCCAGGAACTAACAGAGGCTTCCAGAGATCACTTTAACATCCAGATAAACACTTTTCAAGACAATAAATACACGATTGAGATGATGTATACATGTATTGCCTCAGAATTTGCATCAGAATAGCGCTCGCTCCGTGGGCGTGGCCGCATTAATGGATAATGAGCTGAATCACGGACTTCTGACATGGCTCTCTTTTCATACAGCTTACATAAACACAGAATTTTTGTTTTCGATTTGACTTACATAATTTAAAACCTGACATTTCATTTCGTTTTTTTAGACATAAGTCTAATTTTTTTGTGATTAGTATTCACTAAGTTACAGTTCATTTTCTGAGAACTATCAGATTGGACTTCGTTCAGAGGGAGACGAGAGATCACGCATCATGTTAGTTTTCTTTATTTTACAAAAAGCACAACATTTTGTTTATACTCTGAGTGTACACAAATAAAAGAAGATATTCCACAGATTAAAATGGTGTATAGCTCTTAATTGTATGTGCAACATTGACAGAGTATTTTTAGTCTCTTTCACACTGGCAAGAAAAAAAACGAGGTGGTATCACTGGTGATACCTCAGACTCCAGAGTGTTAAAGTCCCTGTAAAGCAATATTAATATATGTGTTCAATATAACAATATAACATAAGTGACATATTCAATATGTGTTCTGAGTTTGTCACTCCACAGAAAAACGTGTTATTAACCACCCAACCAAATCTGAATGATTAAAAAAAACACCAAGTAAATGGAGAGGGAGTCTGTCCGGTGTGACGAGATTTCCAGTTTCAGTGGGCGGAGTGTACATGAATATTCATGAGTTTCCTGGACATTCGCGTGGAACTGAGAATTTTAGTTCAGCTTCTCCTTGTATCTCAGAAGGTTTAATGGATTTTTAAATATAGTTTCAGCGCCAACTTATGCCTAAACTACAATTGTTTAGCGTTTTGTGCAGTCGTCCCTGACTGAACGAAGACATTCACTTGTTAGGATAAAGCACACCATATATAAGCATATACATCGATTTCATTTTGTTGTGCTTTTCCTTTTAACCTTGCAATTAGGTTCAAATTCAATGAGATTCAATGAATGAGATTTGATTCTGCATTTTTATATGCATTCATAGGGTTACTGAAATGCTTCCCCCAATGTGTCTTGGTCAGGGTGTGAATTACAAAGCGGCCTTCAGGAAGTCAAAGGGCAAAAAAGGGCAAAAAAAAACTTTTGTCCATTGTTCATGTTAGTTCTTAATGATGCTACATATTTTAATAGCTTATTAAAATTGGCATTTGTAGAATGTAGCCAACATTGTAAAAGTACTGTTAGTTTGTATAGTCTGCAGGATAATGTTAATGGCTGCATAAGCTTATTAACCCTTTAAGACCTGAAGGCTTTTTTAGAGTTTTTTTTTCTGAGCGACACACACAAAAGTAAAGACTCATAACTCCAAAACTCCAAAACAAGGAGAGTCAAAAGGTAGGTATCATTTGATAGAAAACATTTTAAATTTTAAGAAAATATAAATTACATTACATTGGGACATTTTCTTGCTGAGAAACAGCTGATAAAAGACAAAAAATATATATAATTTTTTTTTTTTAAAAATTCTTTTTTTTTTATTTGACATGGAATAACTCAGGAACACAATAAGATCGCTAAAAAATTCTTTTTTGGTGATGCTCTCCTATATGTGAGCTGCATCTGGTTCAAATTTCGTGGTGATAGGATAAAGAATAGTTTGAAAAATTGTTGTTCATTTTTTCCGCAGCCAGGTGGCGCCAACGGGCAGTAAACTCCGGTTTAGAGGTGCTTCTCAGCACTCGTTAGGAGTTTTTCAAAATGGTTAGATGCATTAAAAAGATGAGATTCTAAGCTTTAAAATGATATCTATTATGTGTTATTCCACGTTGGAAAACGAACATGGATGGGTCCGGGAACATTAGATACACACTGCATCCCGGAGAGATGAGAGACATGATTTTGGATTCATTTTAATCTTGAGAATCTGCTTTAAATATTGATGTGCAATTTTCTATGATCTGTGCATTTTTCATGAAGTTATGAGCACGTGAAATATACATACTTGTATTCAGTTAGCGGCTGTGCTATTTGTTGTGTTGTGAAGCATGTTGGAGGCTTGATATGAAAGTTTAAAGTCTCTGGTTTTGTATGCAAAAAGACTTTTTGTGCTACCTATATGGATTCAGTTTTTATTGGCTTTTAAAGAGAGACACGCAAATGGGAGCGCCGTTCATGTTAGTTCATGTTAGTTCTTAATGATGCTACATATTTTAATAGCTTATTAAAATTGGCATTTGTAGAATGTAGCCAACATTGTAAAAGTACTGTTAGTTTGTATAGTCTGCAGGATAATGTTAATGGCTGCATAAGCTTATTAAAGTGTTCCAGGTACATTAAACATCGGTACTGCCACTCCCTATAGCGAGTACACAGCTTGTGTAGAACACCACTCCCAGGGGGAAAAACTCTAAATATATAAATAAACCATGTGCATAATTTTCAGGTATGTTCACAAACATGTGGAACTTTATATTTTTGACTGTTGCAGTTAATGGGTGAGATTAATTAAACGTGTTTAACGAAGTTAATGATTTGACCACCACCAACGCATCTGATTTGATACTAATGCATTTTTTTCATAGCTATATGGCAATATATTTTAATGTGCTATGCATTGGGTTTTTAAGCATGGTAAAGATATTTGTAGCCAGATTTCATGATTCCTCAATTCATTTTGAGTGCTCAATTTCACCAAAATATTAAATAAAAAGTAAAATCATAATTAGACCATTTTCTAAGGCTTCACGATATATTAAACAATTTAAAAGATGATGATATAGCATAACATAGTGCCATCATTTATAAACCTATGTTAACAGGTGAATACTTGTTTCTAAATGTTCACCACGGTTTCAAAATAAAAGTTTAAACCCTCGCTCTGATTCTGCATGTTTTGATAACATGTTCTTGTTGAAGAAATTAAAGTGACTGCAGCATTTATATCATAAAGATGTGGCCAAATATTAAAGATTAAGTGGATATTTGAATTAAATGTTGTTTGGCCAATATTAAAAAAGGATTTGATCTGCTGTAACAACAAAAAGCAAGAAGTGTAACAACAACAATCACCTAGCCACTGGTAAAAAGATAATAAAAATGGTAGTGTGTTTGTGGAGGGGGTTGGGGGGCACAACAATACACTTCTGCTCAGGGCACCCATTTGGGCAGCAGCAGCCCTGTTAAACTACTAATGCTTACATGGAGAGACTAGCCTAGAATATCATGCACTTTCCCAACTAATCCTAAACTAACTTTTCACTCTTTCTTCTCTTTATACGGAACATTTTCCTTATGATAATTCTAAAAGAAAATACGCTGGCTGTTTACTGTTGCTATAGATAGTAACAAACACAACTTTAATGCACATCTGATAGATAAACTGTTCACTCTTTTTTTCTGTGTTGTTAATGTTGTAGTTATTTCAGCAGTTTCCTTCACACATTCAGTTTAACAACATTAAGTTTCATTGTTTCATCATTCATTGGAGGTCCGTGTACGTTTTGATAGTTTGTTTTCCAATTTGAAATGAAATACGCAGAAACGAGAAAAAGGACAAAGGCCTATGGACAAAAAGACAAATATGAAATATAATAAATATAGGCTAATAAAACTGTTATTCCTATTTGACATGTGACAACACCTAATAACGGTATCACCATCAGGGGGCTTTTTAGTTTTCCTTAGCTTATAAACGGACCATGCATATTTTATCTCTTAAATTAAACACTTTTATGAACACAGTGAACATTATGTGTCACAGTTTATTGCTATCCTCACTTTTACTGTCTTTTTTTTCGCTTTTGAACGAATTAGCTATAAATGGCCCTGAACATTTTACTTTCAATTTCAATTTAATGGCAATTGGCGATTCTGCATCAATTGCTTTAGTGGACAACAGCAAAACAGCAAAACAAAAACTCTTGTATACTAAACATAGAACTTTTATTATCTTTGTGATTATTTTATTATCTTTGTAATTATTTTATTTTGTAAATATTCGTGGCTTAAACAGCGGGGAAATTCTGTGTTCTGTGGATGTTTTGAAAAACTTAAACTAAACGAAAATTATTGTTGTGTGGCATAAGGGTAATTACAGACAAATCACCATAAAATGACTACGCCACCTGGGAACCTCCCAACCCAGGACTTAATGAACCCACTAAATCAGGCTTCACAGATTCTTTCCCTTTACAGGACAAGAGATGTGGATGAAAAATAAAATTTTTATTTTTTGAAAATCATAGAATTAAATATGCAAAACACTCCTCAGAAACAGGACACATTAATGCATTAAAAAGATAGTTCAGCGCTGAATAATACAATTTCTTTAAACACTTTAAGTGTTCACAATAATACAAGAAAACATTTACACATCACAAGGGCAAAACCCAAAACAAAAACAACTTACACTAGGGCTGAAGATGACTAGCAAGGGGAGACTGAAACACCAGCACACTCGGTAAATAAGATGAAAAAGAAAGAGTGAAATAAAAAAAACCCAATCAAATAATCACACACTACATACACAGCACGTCACAAATAACCCGTGAGTCAACCCCGCCCCCCCCTTGCTCTTAAACCTTCAACTCCTAATAAAACGAAAAACAACAAACACCACAATACACGCTGAAATCATACACAATTCAAAAAAAGAAGAAATCACTAATTAATAAACAAAACCAAAACATAAAATATGTCCAACAACTTAAAGACAAAAGAAAACATTTCCATAAAAAACAAAATTACCCTTGAGCGAGCATGCACGCACACACACACACACACACACACACACACTAAAAATAGCGGGGCAGAAGTTCTCCTTTTGATCAACCTGCCCAGTGTAACACAAACAGTTACGGCACGTACAGCCGCAATCAGTTTTGAATAATGAAGATACCGCCGATTCAGTCACTATTACATACGTCAAGCCAGCAGCAAAACAGCAGTACTCAGTAGGTCAATGAACAACGAACTCTGGTAGCCCCGGCAACGGAATCCTCCTAAATCAATGGCATATACCACCTGTCTGAAATAACACACATGATTAAACAAATATAAAAAAAACCATAATTCCCAACAAGGAAGCTACATACCTAGGGTGCGAGGAATCCCAATCACGGCCAAACCAGAGAGAAATCAACATATACGCTAGGGCTGGGCGATATATCGAATGCTTTTGTCACGCGCATTTCGTCAGTAAAGCCGGTTCCCTGATTACCACTAAATCGCCATCACCTGCTTTCAGATGGAGCGCCATTTAATAGACAGAGCCGTAGATCACTGATAAGCCACGCAATATCGCGTTCAATATCGATATGAATCGCCGAAACAACTAGAGTTACTCAACCCGCCCGATAACGGGAGGACAAACGCCCCAAACAACGCGTTCCTACCTGTGAATGGGCTGCAGATACGTCAATCATGGGGAAACTATACAGCTACTTTCTCACATAAAGGGACCAAGCATTGAGTCTCTTCCACCCGACACTCAGCCTGCGGAACCGGAAAGGGCAGTACTTCCGTGACGTGATTTTCCCACAGCAGATCTATATACTATGCACCTCCAACTATAGTAGGCTCACCCAACAAACCGCAGTGAACCAATAGACAGACACAGCCACTAATACTGCAATAGGCTCACCCAACAAACCGTAATGAACCAATAAACAGACACAGCCACTCATACTGCCACACTAAAAATTACTGAAAAAGAATTAGAGGTAGCCCGGGCCTGGGGTACAGTCACCAATATATTCTCCCCAAGTGGTCGTGGGAGACGGTGGATATTAGAGTGTTGGCCAGCCGTGGCCCGCTGTGAACGGCGTAACACACCCTCAGCCAATGGCGGTGCTGTAGACACTGCTACATCCACCTCACAGGGCTGACTAGGAATCCCTGGCTGCATAGTTACACTACTCCCTGGCCCTGACATAACAGGTAAGGTCTCTGGTACCAAAAGAAACAAATCAGCCTCCTGTTCTTCAATCCCGGGGGAGTGGGTCGGTTCAACCGGCGAGTTCTCTACCGGGTCGGCCAAGTCAGAATCCCTCTGGATTCTAAGTTTTAACAATGACCGGTGGACCCGTCGCACCTTTTCCAACTCTCCCCCACTGGTGCAATAGTATACACAGAGCCACCGTTCCTAGGTGCTTGAACCACCTGGTATACCACGGAGCTCCATAAATCTTGGATCTTAGCATGACCCCTTACTCCAAAATCACGGCGGTAGACCAACTGGCCTTCTCCAAGTGGTGCCTCGCGAACATGTAGATCATAGTGTGCATTTTGACGCTGCGCTACTGCTCTTAGCCGTTCTTGAGCTCCCTCAAAGGCAATCTGTAATCTAGTTTGATGTTCCATCACCTACTCATGCACATTACCTGGAACCGGTTCTCGAATCCCACCAAGCAAAAAATCAACTGGCAGACGCGGCTCCCGACCAAACATCAAAAAATAAGGTGTTTCCCCTGTAGCCTGATGAACAGTGGTATTGTAGCTAAACAAAACTTGAGGAAGGCAAGACACCCAATCCCTCTTTCGGGATGGGGGCAACGTGCGCAACAGGTTGTGCAAAGTTCTATTAAATCTTTTACATTGCCCATTACCAGCTGGATGGTACGGCGTGGTACGGGACTTCTGGATCTTGTACAGGTCACAGAGCTGTTGAATCAATGTGGATTCAAAATTGTGGCCCTGATCGGAATGTATACGATCAGGGACTCCAAACTTGCAAAACCACTCTACCACCAACACCCGTGCCACCGTTTCAGCACGTTGATCTCGTGTTGGAAATGCCAAGGTGTATTTAGTGAAGATATCTGTTATCAATAAAACATTCTCAAGGCCTGAACTAGATGGCTCAAGGACAGTAAAATCAATGGCCAAGATCTCATTAGGCCTCGAAGTCAGTAAATGTCTCATATAGCTAGAGGCCCTTGAAGGTATGTCCTTACCGAGCTGACACCGCTCACACTCTTGGCACCAAAGTGCCACGTCCCTCGCCATTCCTGGCCAATAACATCTCTGCCATACCAGTTCAGTGGTCCGCTCGACCCCTTGGTGTCCATGTTCCTGGTGCAATCCTGTTAAAACCTCACCATTCAAAACAGAGGGCAAGATTAACTGAAGAATCTCCTCCCTACCATCCGGCCGGAAGACACGCCGATACAAAACATCTTCCTGTTCAACCAAACAATCCCACTGGCAGAGAAGGGTCACCAAATCTTTTGGTAGCAACTTGCGCTCCTGAGAACTAGGAACTTCTCCACGTCTCCAGAATGGGAGTATTTTCCCAATTACCGGGTCGGACGCCTGCAGTTCCTTAATATCTGCCAATGGGCAACTGGGAAGTGTGGTCACCGCAGATTGAACAACCAGGGTTTGGGGGGCTGAAGAAGCCAACTGTGACTCTACTGCTTGCCTAACTACACCCGGAACTGTAAACGGGAGCACACCAAGGACCTCCTCAGTGTTTAATGGAGGCTGTCTGGAAAGGGCATCGGCATTACGATTGCTCTTCCCAGAACGGTAACGTACCTCAAAATCAAATGCTGAAAGCTGGGCGGCCCAACGCTGTTCCATTGCCCCAAGTTTTAGCTGACGCCAAATGACTAAGGGGGTTGTTATCTGTAAATACGATACATTTATGCCCCAACAGGTACTCTCGAAATTTCTCTGCCATGGCCCACTTGAGCGCCAAAAACTCTAGTCTCATAGAACTATAGGTGGAAGTATAGCGCTCAGTGGGCCTTAGGCTATGGCTCACATAAGCAATAGGTCTTACCTTACCTTCCTGCTCTTGTGAAAGAACAGCTCCCAAACCCTTGTGGCTCGCATCCACCTACAAAATAAAGGGCAAGGAGTAATCTGCGTACGCCAAAATGGGAGCTGTTGTAAGTTTACCCTTTAAAGCATCGAAACTCTCCTGGCACTGAGGAGTCCAAGCACTTGTAAAATTGTGCTCCACTTGATTCCTGGGTCGACGACCACCCCATTCGGCTACCAACTTATGCAAGGGTGCCGCCAACTTGGAGAAACCTTCTACAAATTGACGGTAATTCCCTGCAAAACCGAGGAAAGACCGCAACTCTGATAAACTAGTTGGGCGCTGCCACTGTGCAACCACTTCAATTTTGCTGGGGTCTGTAGCCACCCCTTGAGAAGACACCACATGCCCTAGATACGTTACCTCTTGTCGAAAAAAAGCACACTTCCCAACTTCGCTTTTAAACCCTCTCGTTTTAATCGGCTCAAAACAACTTCCAGACGTTCTAAATGTTGAGCCACCAAGGAAGAGAATATCACTATATCATCGAGATATAAGAGTAAAGACTGCTGCTGCTGATCTCCAAACAATCTCTCCAACAGACGTTGGAATGTACTAGCCCAAAGGGCATGCAATTCCACTCGAAGAGGCCGAAAGGAGTGCAGAAAGCAGTCTTAGGCCTATCTACCTCTGTGACCGGGACCTGGTTATACCCGCTGGCCAAATCCATGGTGGAGAACCAGCGGGCTCCAGCTAATGCATCAAGGGATTCTTCAATTCGGGGCAAAGGGAACGCATCTTTCTGGGTCTTAGCATTCAATTGACGGTAGTCCACACACATGCGCAGACTACCGTCCTTCTTTTTAACAAGTACAATTGGGGAGGCGTAGGGACTACGTTGTACTAACTGTTTAAGTTCCCGCCGGAGCGTACTATCTGCTACGTGTTCCACAAATTGATCACGCAATAGAACAGGTGCATTTATCGCAATGGCCGAATGTTGTTTGACCTTTTCCATAAGATTCATCAATACAAGGGAAAACTCTAACAGAGTCTCCCCTTGTTGTTGCTTCCTTGAAAAGAAAGCCTCCTGCAAGGCCACATGGGACTCAAAACATCCGTATACCTCGCGCAAAGATTTTCTCTGGGTCGCTACGCTCACTAACAGAACGATAACGAATTTCCTCTCGTGCCTCCCCTTCCAGGTGGTCAAATAAAAAGAAAGCCTGATCCGGAATAGATAAATGTCGAATTCGAATGCAGGCCTGAGCCTCCTCAATCCACTCGCTAATGCCAATGCCTGACCGACCATTAAATTTAGGGCACTTCCTATTCCTTGGTACAAAAACAAATCGTTCAGTCGGACCAGCATTAGTACCAACAGACTGGACCGGGGGGTCTACAGGCAAAACATCGCGTCACCAGGGTCTATACTCAACCCAGGTGAAGCAACTGGGGCACGTTCCTGACGCAACCTTTCATTGTCAGCTCGCAACTGCACAATTAAATCCCTGTGCTCATTAAGTTCGTCTTCCATAATTTTATTACTTACCCAAAACAAAGACCCACCTAGAGAAGACACGAAAACCAGGAAACTGAATCCCACCAGGTACTGCCGTTTTGCTGCTTGACTAGAAGAGAAAAAAAGAAGAAAGAGAACCACCCCCCCCCAAAAAAAAAAAGATTCACATACAAAACACCCACGTCTCTGTCTCAAGTATGGGGACCCTGCCGACTATGCCAAATGTGGCATAAAGAGTAATTACAGACAAATCACCATAAAATGACTACGCCACCTGGGAACCTCCCAACCCAGGACTTAATGAACCCACTAAATCAGGCTTCACAGATTCTTTCCCTTTACAGGACATTTTTATTTTCGAAAATCATAGAATTAAATATGCAAAACACTCCTTAGAAACAGGACACATTAATGCATTAAAAAGATAGTTCAGCGCTGAATAATACAATTTCTTTAAACACTTTAAATGTTCACAATAATACAAGAAAACATTTACACATCACAAGGGCAAAACCCAAAACAAAAACAACTTACACTAGGGCTGAAGATGACTAGCAAGGGGAGACTGAAACATCAGCACACTCTGTAAATAAGATGAAAAAGAAAAAGTGAAATTAAAAAACCCCAATCAAATAATCACACACTACATAAACAGCACGTCACAAATAACCCGTGAGTCAACCCGCCCCCCCTTGCTCTTAAACCTTCAACTCCTAATAAAACGAAAAACAACAAACACCACAATACACGCTGAAATCATACACAATTAAAAAAAGAAGAAATCACTAATTAAATAAACAAAACATAAAATATGTCCAACAACTTAAAGACAAAAGAAAACATTTCCAAAGAAAAAAAAAAAAATTACCCTTGAGCGAGCACGCACGCACGCGCACACACACTAAAAATAGCGGGGCAGAAGTTCTCCTCAATCAACCCGCCCAGTGTAACACGAACAGTTACGGCACGTACAGCCGCAATCAGTTTTGAATAATGAAGATACCGCCGATTCAGTCACTATTACATACGTCAAGCCAGCAGCAAAACAGCAGTACTCAGTAGGTCAATGAACAACGAACTCTGGTAGCCCCGGCAACGGAATCCTCCTAAATCAATGGCATATACCACCCGTCTGAAATAACACACATGATTAAACAAATATAAAAAAACATAATTCCCAACAAGGAAGCTACCTAGGGTGCGAGGAATCCCAATCACGGCCAAACCAGAGAGAAATCAACATATACGCTGTAATGAAACAACTAGAGTTACTCGACCCGCCTGATAACGGGAGGACAAACGCCCCAAACAACGCGTTCCTACCTGTGAATGGGCTGCAGATACGTCAATCACGGGGAAACTATATAGCTACTTTCTCACATAAAGGGACCAAGCATTGAGTCTCTTCCACCCGACACTCAGCCTGCGGAACCGGAAAGGGCAGTACTTCCGTGACGTGATTTTCCCACAGCAGATCTATATACTATGCACCTCCAAGGAGGCGGAAAATGGCGGCGTGAAGTTGACATCTTGGGTGAATCGGTCCTCGAACATTTTTCTATTTGCTTGTAAATTTCAGTGCATTTCGTTTAATATTGCATTTATTTTTTACTATAAGCACTCTCTGATCAGTTAGGGGATCTTTTGGTTATACTTTTATTTTATTTTTTATATTTTTGTCTCTGTGAAGTTTACGTGGACAGCTTAAAGGAACACTCCACTTTTTTTGAAAATAGGCTCATTTTCAAACTCCCCTAGAGTTAAACAGTTGAGTTTTACCGTTTTCAAATCCATTCAGCCGATCTCCGGTTCTGGCGGTACCACTTTTAGCATAGCTTAGCATAGTTCATTGAATCTGATTAGACCGTTAGCATCGCGCTTAAAAATGACCAAAGAGTTTTGATATTTTTCCTATTTAAAACTTGACTCTTCTGTAGTTAAATCGTGTACTAAGACCGACAGAAAATAAAAAAGTTGTGATTTTCTAGGCTGATATGGCTAGGAACTATACTCTCATTCTGGCGTAATAATCAAGGAACTTTGCTGCCGTTCCATGGCTGCAGCAGTGCAATGATATTACGCAGCGCCCGTGAGCCCCTGCTTGCACAGGGAACGTGCCTTGCAACCATGGAGACGTTTGTGAGAGACGCTGCGTAATATCATTGCGCCTGCTGCAGCCATGATACGGCAGCAAAGTTCCTTGATTATTACGCCGGAATGAGAGTATAGTTCCTAGACATATTGGTGTAGAAAATCGCAACTTTTCATTTTCTGTCGGTCTTAGTACACGATTTAACTACAGAAGAGTCAAGTTTTAAATAGGAAAAATATCAAAACTCTTTGGTCATTTTTAAGCGCGATGCTAACGGTCTAATCAGATTCAATGAACTATGCTAAGCTATGCTAAAAGTGGTACCGCCAGAACTGGAGATCGGCTGAATGGATTTGAAAACGGTAAAACTCAACTGTTTAACTCTAGGGGAGTTGGAAAATGAGCCTATTTTCAAAAAAAGTGGAGTGTTCCTTTAACTGTTAACACAGCTCTTTCTCCGTCGTTATTTTAATCTTTCTTGTCAGTGCCGTGACTGTACTTTCAGGAGAACTTTTTGGACTATGACAAAAGATAAAAAAACGCAAATCTAAATCGATGGATTCATCTTTAAGTCTCGGTGCTTGTGTTACGGTGGACTTTGAATCAGACTCAGGTGCACTCGTTCCACTACCTGAAACTCCGTTGAAGGAACCAATGCACAAAAGAGGCAGGAATGATGATGCTAATGGCGAGGATGACCTGCAGTCTCCTTTAGCCACGGTAATTATAACGTCTCTCAAGTCCGTCATTAATGAAAGAGCCGACATCCTTAATAAAGGCATCGAGAAAGTGAAAATATCAGTTGAATTTCTGACAGAAGAAATAAAGTATGTGAAAGGAAAAGTGGAGCGAGTTGATAAACGGGTCACAACTGCGGAAAAAAGAATCGGTGAGCTGGAAAACAAATTACAGGATCTCTCCAGATACCAGAGGAGGTGGAATCTGCGCCTTTACGGTTTGCCCGAACAACCAGGAGAAAACATCAGACAGAAAGTATTGGATATTTGTGAGGCTGTCATCCCAACCTCTGCTGGTAAAGCTCAGGAGTTCATCGATGTGGTACACCGTTTGGGGAAAGTAAGGAGTGAGAAAGCTCAGTCCTCCGGTCAAAAACCTCGAGGGATTATTCTACAATTCACAATGCGTCACTTTTGCGACGCGCTCTGGAAAGCTGCAAAGAACTCTCCTTATCTGGCAAAACACCATTTACGGTTCGCAGAAGTCAAGTCAAGTCAAGTCAAGTCAAATTTATTTATATAGCGCTTTTACAATTGGTAATTGTTTCAAAGCAGCTTTACATATTAGAAGCACAGAAAAAAGAGAAGTGGTTAAAAATAAGCTGTACAAACAAGCGTGGTAATATGTAACATATACAAGATGGTGCTACATTAAGCCAATGTCGGCTGACTCCCAGGGGTGGAAAAAACCCCCTGGGAAGATCTGTCCCCCGAAGATCGAGAGCAGTGCAACAAACTTTGGCCACTGGTTGAGAAAGCTCGGCAACAAGGTCGCCGCGCTTACTTCGTTGGTCCAAAGGCGTAGGTTTTTTATTATTATTATAGGATCTCATGGGTTGATTCACTTTTTGATACAGTTCTGGTGTCATTGTTCAATGTTTCCAAATGTTTCTATTTGCTCAGTTAACGCAAGAGGGTTGCGTAATGATGTTAAACATAAAGCTATTTTTTTATATGCGAAATCGCTTAATACTGATTTTTGTTTTATACAAGAGTCACATGCAAATTTTAGTGATGTTAAGTTTTGGAAATCACAGTGGGGTGATGAGTTATTTTCTTCATTTGGTTCAAATTTATCAGCAGGTGTTTTAACTTTGAAGCACAAGTTTAGGGGTAAGATAATAGAAACAATATCTGATCCTGAAGGCCATTTTCTTTTTTTATTGGTTACTTTAAATGATCTTTTCTTTGTCCTGGGTAACATTTATGGATTTAATTCCACAAAAAAACCCTCAAATTACTTAATTCAATAGAAACACATTTAGAGTATTTTAAACCTAAATATCCTAATGTGTTTATTCTTTTGGGTGGAGACTTTAATCAAACTTTAAATAATAATTTGGATAGATCACCACCTAGACTGTCTGATAGTTCATCAGGCCTTTGTGGTTTGATCTCTCGATTTGGCTTAATTGACATTTGGAGAGAAAAACATCCTCATGCTTTACAGTTTACTTGGTCTAACAATTCTGGTTCTCTTAGATCAAGAATTGATTTTTGGTTAATATCGGACTCTTTATCCAGTTTTGTCAATAGAGTTGAAATGTTGCCTTCTCCTTTGTCTGACCATAAATCTATCATTCTATCTTTTGATAGCCCTTCTTCTTACTCAAAAACATATAATTCATACTGGAAACTTAACTCTGCTTTATTAGAGGATGCGGAAATTTGTCGATCTGTCATATCTAGGATTACTTTTTTTCTTAACAAAGCCCCAGCCGAAGATAATTTTGGTTCTAATTGGGAGCTGCTAAAATATAATATTAGATTATTTTTTGTCAAAGCTGGCGCTCAAAAAGCTAAGCAATATAAAGCAGAGGAACTTGATATTATTAAAAGACTTGTCTACCTCTCCTGCTCTCCTTTTGAAAATGTATCTGTTGACCAGAAATCAGAATTAGTTGAACTTCAGAATTCATTAGATAACTTGTATATTCGAAAAGCAAAGGGTGCTTTTGTTCGCTCAAGAATGAGGTGGTTAGAGGAGGGAGAACGTAATTCCAACTATTTTTTTAGATTAGAGAAACAGCGAAGTCATCTAAACTCTATAAGTAGTCTTACGGAAAATGGTGTGGTTTTAAAAAATTATAAAGAAATTTCTAGTTATTGTGAAGAGTTTTATAAAGACCTTTATCGTTCTAGATACTCTCAACAGAATTTGGACTTATTCTTTAACTCCCTTGATACGGACTTTATACCTAAAATTAATGATATTGGAAAGAATTTATGTGACACTCCTATTCAAATTCAAGATATTTCTGAGGCCATTGACAAATTAAAACTTAATAAATCTCCAGGAAATGATGGTTTGACCTCAGAATTTTATAAAAAAATTTCAAATCATCTTTCACCGTTTCTCTTCAATGTTTATTTAGAAAGTCTTAAAAAGGGTATTCTCCCACCGTCTATGACTCAGGGTGTTATAAATTTGATCCCTAAACCTCAAAAAGACCACTCTCAATTGGAAAATTGGCGACCTATAAGTCTTCTGAATAATGACTATAAAATTTTAGCCATGATTTTTGCTAAAAAAGATTAAATGTGTCCTAGATGATATAATAGATGAATGTCAATTGGGCTTTATGATAGACAGACTTATTTCAAACAATATTAGACTTGTTCTTGATATTTTAGATTACTCAGATTTGATCTTGGATGACAGATCTTGATTTTTATAAAGCTTTTGATTTCATTGAATTTCCTTTTATTCTTAAGTCCTTGAATATTTTTGGTTTTGGCCCTAATTTTATTAATGCAATTCAAACTTTGTATAATAATGCCAATGCTTCAATTAAATTACAATATGGTACTACTCATAGGTTCAACATAGAGAGAGGCATTTGTCAAGGCTGCCCTATCTCGCCTTATCTTTTTCTGCTTCCTATGCAACTCTTAGTCATCCACATTCAGAATAGTAATTTGAAAGGTATCTCTGTGGCAAACCGGTCAGTATTAATAAGCCAACTAGCTGATGACACAACTCTTTTTTAAAAAAAATAAAGATCAAGTTCATTTAGCCTTAGACAAAATTAGGTTTTTTTCCTCTGCTTCTGGTTTATGTCTTAATATCCATAAGTGTGAACTTTTATCTATAAAAGATTCTACTGATGTTAAAATTTGTGACATCCCAGTCAAATCTGAAGTTAAATATTTAGGTCATTATATGTAAAGATCAGAAAAAGAGATCAAAGCTTAATTTTGAACCTCTTATTGTCTCTATCCGACGCAAATTAAATTCTTGGTTACAGCGTGATCTGTCAATAACAGGTAGAGTGTTACTTTCTAAGGCAGATGGGTTATCTCGGGTTATCTATCCTGCAATGGTACTGGATGTTTCTGTGGAAATTTGTAGAATGCTGGACAAAATTATAGTCGATTTTATTTGGAATTTTAAAACTCACTTAATTAAAAAAAGTGTTATGTTAGCTGATCGGGCTATGGGGGGATTTGAGTTAGTAGATTTCTCTACTCTTAATAATTCATTTAAAGTTAAATGGATAAAAACACTTTTAAACAACCCCACATCTTGTTGGAATTTTATTCCAAATCATATTTTTAATTCTGCTGGAGGTTTACATTTTTTATTGCGCTGCAATTTTGACATCTCTAAAATACCTTTATCTTTATCCTGTTTTCATAAACAGGCTTTAATAAGTTGGTCACTTATATATAATTATCATTTTTCTCCACATAGCTATTTTATTTGGAATAATAAAAATATTATATATAAAAATAAATCTCTTTTTTTTCACAATTGGTTTGATAAAAATATACTTTTAGTCAGTCAACTTTTAGATGATCGTCGTGGTGTTCTTTTTAATTATGAACAATTTATGCAAGTATTTCCTTTTCCAGTCCCCCCAAGAGAATATGCCATTGTGTTTGGTGCAATTCCTGATTGTATTATACCTTTAGTAAAGTCTGGCCCTAAAGGCTCTTTAGACACTCCTCTTTTTGACAACACTAACCTATTTGTTGACCAAAGTCTTCTCAATACCATGTCAAACAAAGACATTCGTTCAATTATTAATAGATCTCAGATTTCTTTACCTGCTTGTGTGATATGTGAACATATTTAGTGATATAGAATGGGAAGAGTTTTGGCTTCTTCGACAAAAATTCTTCTTATCTAATAAAGTTGCTGAAGTCTCTATTAAAATTATTCATAATTGTTATCCGATAAATCATAAACTTGCTAAATTTAATAATAATATTTCACCCAATTGCTCTTTTGCCTTCAGTATGAAGAAACGATTAATCACTTGTTTTGGGACTGTACTTACTGTAAAGTTTTCTGGATTGATTTTTCAAATTTTGTTAAAAAATATTTATATCCAAACTTTTGTATAACCCCAAAAATTGTGTTTTTTTGTTATTCTTTGAATTTAGACCCTTCTCATTGTAAATTTATTATTAATTTATTGCTTTATTGTGCTAAATTTTACATTCATAAATGTAAATTTTCAAAGAAAACTCCCTACTTTTTTATTTTCAGGAAAGATTTTGATATGTATGTAAACTCGTTAAGAAACTCTAATAATTCTATTGCATGTAAGACTCTTTCATGGTGTAAATCATTTAAGCTAGCATAATTTGCTTTTGGAGTATTATTTGTAACCCTCATTGTCTTTTGTTCTTTGTAATTGTACTTGTTCTTCATTGCATAATAATAATAAAAAAAAAAAAAAACTATGCACCTCCAACTATAATAGGCTCACCCAACAAACCGTAATGAACCAATAGACAGACACAGCCACTAATACTGCCACAGTCACATTGTCAATATAATTTCTGTTTTTTCCCCCTGACTTTCAACTGACGAGATCATCGTTTCATTAACCGACAAGATTATATTAAATTAGAATTAAATGAAATTAGAATTGATAAATGTCTGTGAATCATTAAAAAAATCCCAGGGGTTTAGTTTTAGCCTACATGATCAAATAGCAGAATAAACAACAGAACATGAGGGTTCATCATCATCACGCACCTGCTGCGCTTCTGTGAATGGAGAAAAAAAAAAGATTAAATTATATATATAGGAATAAATAGCCTATGTATATGCGTGAAATTTATTTGATTTAAATAATTAACATATTACCAAAATGAAAGGAGGAAAAAATGTGACAATATGAGTGTCGGTTCATTTTTGAGAAGTTCACAGAAAGGAAACCGAGACGGCAGAAAATTTTGTTTATTTTACGAGCAATGTTTTGTTTTTATTGTGAGTGTACAAAAATAATAGGCCTATTTAACCCTTCACAGATTTGAATGGTGTTACATATATTTGACCATAAATGTCTGAGTATTTTAAGTTGTTTCCGCTTTTATAAGAAAATTCAAGTGAACGCGTCGGCGCCTCACGCGCACAACATCAGTTTTAGTAACTTGACATCGCAGTCTGTTAACTGTCAAAATAACATACATTCAACCAAATATATAAAAAGTTATACTGGTCATTTTAAGTAGACTATGTACAATAAAAGCGTTTAAATTATAAATATAGTTTAGCCTCCAAATCGTGAATATTGAAACATTTGGATTTGTGTCAAATTAGAGCTATAACGCCGGTTTCTGTTTCAGTTCAGCTTTAAATTAATTTGTTTTGGCTTAACATTTATATATTATTATTGCCATAACTAAAATAGCTATGTAGCTGTAATTTTGATCTTTAATGTTTGATCTTTACATATTCCCTCAATCTTTTAACAAAGGGTTATTAACATTAGCCTATATATTCAGCAGGAAATGTTAGGCTATATAAAATAAATAAATAAAGAGAGAGAGATGAGCTATTGTTTGTTTTTTCAAAATTGCATACACTACTTATTTATTGTGATTTATTCTATTTATTCAAAATAGAATAAAATAAAAACTCGTTTTTTTTTTTGTTTTGTTTTTTAATCTGTGCTTTTCATCTGCTCCTCTGTGTGGGTAGTGCAGTTTCACCATGCATATTAAACCACAAACAGCATTACAATAGTCTGTGTGCTGATTAACATTTCTGAAATAAATATTTCTGTGAAATACGCGTTAGGTTGCACAGAAGAAAGCCGATTTATGACATCTACTGATATAGCGCCAGAGGACTGTTATTTTGTTGAACGAACTGAAGATGACGTCACTGGCTCAGATTTGATAGACCAATCGGCTGAAAGGGGCGTGTAATGACCGCCCACATGTGAAAAACGAGTTTTGAAGTTGTGTTTTCGTTTTCTATCCATGACCCGAAAAAAACGAAAATCGAGTCAAAAATTCATAAACAATTTTATTCTTTATAAATCTCTCCAACAGTGTGTAATGTTAGCTTTAGCCATGAAGCACAGCCTCAAACTCATTCAGAATCAAATGTAAACATCCAAATAAATACTATACTTACATGATCCGATATGCTGCATGACGAACACTTTGTAAAGATCCATTTTGAGGGTTATATTAGCCGTGTGAACTTTGTTTATGCACTGTATTATAGTCGAGAGCTCGGGGGGCAGGGGGCGCGACATTTAAAGGGGAAGCACGCTGAATCGGTGCATAGTTAATGATGCCTCAAAATAGGCAGTTAAAAAAATTACTAAAAAGAAAAATCTATGGGGTATTTTGAACTGAAACTTCACAGACACATTCAGGGGACACCTTAGACTTATATTACATCTTGTGAAAGAACGTTCTAGGGCACCTTTAAATTTAAATTTGTGACCATGTGAGAAGTGCAGTGTCCTTATGTAAAATTTGTAAGGACCACAGGCTATTTTGACTACCACTCTAACCCAACGTTGTAGAATTACAACATGGACTTAAACTCTAAATCAAATTTGATTAATGTTTTCCAAAATAACTAAATATGTATGTGTTCTAGACATTGTAATAAACAAACAAAAAAATATGTAAGGAATTTTACTTACTTGAATCTTGACATATCCAGTCATGTAAAAAAAAGGAGATGAGCTTGACGCGAAGTTTGCAGGTAGAGTGAGTTCATGGCCAGATGATCGGACCTATAAACACTTTTTCTATACATTAGCATTGTGAGGACAAACAATAGAACCTATTAACTATGTAAATGTGGTCTTGAGAGAAAAAACATTTGCAGGCCTTTTTTAAAAATTGTTGAAAGTGATGTTGTAATTCTGCAAAAGTGGGCTTTACAGGGTTAATAATAGACAAGTTTACACGATACAGTGATTACAAAATAATGCAAGTAGTATCATGCCAAAAATGGCATTGACAAGCTTCTTATCCAAGCAAGGTTTCACACTCTCTGATGCGCCTCCCTTTAATCCAGTTAATGAGTGTGTTGACGGCTCCTCCCGTGTGAACATCACTCAAAGCAGATCACACAAGAGTTTTGTAGGTCTCTGATGGTTGCATCACATAAGCTTTGTTTTGTTCACTGTAACTCCATCAGCAATGCTCACCTAAAACATTAAAAAAAAATAATAATAATAATAATGATAATGGTAGAGCATCTACAATAAAAATGGCAACACTTTACAATAAAGTTGCCATCTATTGGCCTGACAGCAATATCAGGTATTTTTACCTTTTACCTTGCCTTTACCATTTTATTTTATTAACCAACAACAACTCTCACATCATCCTCAGGGATGTCCACCAGGTTGTCTTGCGATGAGTGTGGATCATGTGCTGGTATGGCTTGTTTTTGCTGCTTTGCAGGGAGGCTTCTGTCCACTAAGCCCTCCTTCAGCTCACACACCATGCTCTTCTACTCTGAAACAGCGATTGATAAAATTGCACATAATTTATTTACATGGACAGCAAAGGAGGCCTGAAACCAACATGTTGTTGTTTACCATTCATGGTGTGCAAGCGAAGAACTAATCTTCTGTTGTCTGCTTTATTTTTTCTTTTAAAACACAGCATTTTGTGCATTCCTGTATAACTGTACTGTCCTAAACACACATAATATTAGCGGTACAAACTGTTGCAATGTATATGTACCCATTTACAGCTAACATGCACTAAATCATGATGCATTCACTTACAATTAACTGCTCCTTGCGCTTTTCCAGCAGTTTTGATAAGAGACTGGGCCTCTTTTCAGGTCATCATTTTTTTAAGCATTGATAATACAATATTGCAGTTTATAATATAACATAAATGTAATCAAATACTATGCTTTAAAAACACGCTGCATACCTTCTTCTTAATTATTTCCCTCTCCTCGGGTTCTTCATCTGAGGAAGAGATTCGAAGAGGTTTCCTCTCCCTTTCCCTCCACCACATCCCTCTTCACTTTCATAGCCCTTTATAAGCTGATCTCTTTATTTGATCAGACTTTGCTTATTTTGTATAAAATGCATTTAAACCTCTACTAAAATGGCTCATTTTTTTAAGCATTTGACCTTGTTTTATTACTATTATTTTACAATCACTAGGACCCATTTCACAATACTTGGGTCACTTTTTTAAAACTCTTAACACAGTGAGTCTGCATGGGCTAAACTGTGGATAGTTTATTATTATTGTTAAAGGTGCTCTAAGTGATCCTGAGTGGAGTAACTTCCTGTTGACATTCTTAGTGTTGTCAAACAAAACAGAGGCTAGATAGACCTCCCTCCTCCTCCTCCCTCTGTGAAACAGTCATGAACGCACATTTAACCCATTTCAGCCCATCGGCAACTATAGTTGCCGCAGTGTATGGTTGTCATTTTTCTTTTGTAAGTATTTTTCTAGATGTTTTCCATGTTTTATGTCTCAATGACATGCAAGAAAACATCCAAATAAAGGATTTCAAGAACAAAAAAAAGGTATTCACTTCTCTCCTGTGACATGAGGCTGTCAATTTCCAACCCCTACTTCCAGGAAGCTGGAAAAAAATTTTTTGTTCACATATGTATATCTACGTAATCATGAGGGTCTCTAGAATCATCCAAACAAAACAAATCTTACAAGATCTATAGTTTTTTGTATACTTAGTCAAAAGTACGAGCGGCAACTATAGTTGCCGGTGGGCAAATGACTTGTAAGTACATATATCATGGGGAAATGGGGTATACTGTGTTTAATGGGTCAATAAATCAAGGTTATTGGTCTTGTTTAGTGCTTTTTGCTTTCATAATATTTTATATTGTTATATATTATATATTGTTATTTGTTAATTGATTTATTTTTTAATTTATTTATTTTTAGTTTGTTTGTTTATATGTGACCCTGGACTACAAAACCAGTCATAAGGGTCGATTTTATTAAATTAAGATTTATACATCATCTGAAAGCTGAATATATAAATAAGCTTTCCACTGATGTATGGTTTGTTAGGATAGGACATTTGGCCGAGATACAACTATTTGAAAATCTGGAATCTGAAGGTACAAAAAAATTAAAATATTGAGAAAATCACCTTAATTTTACCAAATGAAGTCCTTAACAATGTATATCCACTCACAAAAAGAATTAGTTATATATTTATGGTAGAAAATTTACAAAATATTCTCATGGAACATGATCTTTACTTAATATCCTAATGATTTTTGGCATTAAAGAAAAAAAAAAAATCAATAATTTTGACCCAAGCAATGTATTGTTGGCTAGAGCTACAAATATACATGTGCGGCTTCTGACTGGGTTTGTGGTCCAGGGTCACATATAGATGTATTTTTTTGTAATGAACAATGTAATTTAACATTTTGATTCACAATGCTCTGTTGGAGCAACTTAATGGCTGCACTTTGTTCTGCACTATGTTCCACCACTTTAAAACAAACGGATTTGTTATTTGTTTTGTTTTCATATTCAAGAGATTATAAGCTAGATGCAGCTTTTTTGTGTTCACATCGAATGTTCTTGAACTTTGATTGATCTGTTGAAAGCAGTTATATTGAATTAAATGCATAAATGTTATCCTCCTATTCAAATTTTAGATTGAGATGTGCATACAACATATTAGCCCACCGGCAACTATAGTTTCCGCACATTCAAACATGTTTTTTAAGAAAAAAAAACAAAAACCTGGGGAAAATAAATGCAGAACATGTTCACGTAGGACACTATTAACAGGACTATATGCATGAAACCATTCAGAAAAATTTGGGCACAAATGGGTTAAAATCATTCTTGTCGGTTATTGGCTGGAGTGTGTTCATTATGATTCGTGGTCCAGGCTGCACCAGTTTGTTTTTATTGTCGTTTTCGGAGCTTGTGGCGACTACAGAGACCATGTTTTTTTACAGTCTGTTCAGGGAACAGGCAGATAGTGGATAGTGAGGAGATGTTTGCTGTATGTGACAAAAAATGTTTTGGCCTAAAAACGCGTGACATCGCTTAGAGCACCTTTAAGGACAAATTGTACTGGATCATGTAATTTTCCTGCAGTGAATTCTAAACATCTTGTAAAGAAATTTTACAATTCAAAAACAGTTGGTGTGATGTGTAAATAGGGGTTAAACTGTTTAATTTAGCTATTTGTAGGGCTATTAAAATTAATAGCCATATTTTACAATTCTGCTTTGTGCTGTGCAAAGAAAACCTAATCATGCATTTTTAAGTTGAGTATGTGATAGAAACAGAATATAGGCCTAATGGGCATTTTCGTTATGTCATATTGCCTAACGTTATACAACTAAAGTTAAACGCCCTCAGGCTGACTGCTGAAAGCATTTTCTTTATTTGGAAAAAGGTGTCCAAGGATAAAAACAGACCCCACAGTATCAAATTATTTCATGTTTTTTCCTGTGTGACCAAAATTAAAATGACAGTGAACTCGTCATCGCAATGACTACTATGTAGGGGAGAGCGGGTTAAGTTGTCACACTCTTCATAACTCCAAAACTAGAGGCTCTATCTCAAAAATCCAATAGCCACTTTGTGTGACGACTTCTTCTATAGTCAACTTCCTGTTGACATGTGGTCAGGATCGCTCTAATCTGAGGTTAGCACCGTTTTCTTATTTTTTTGGCTTAAAAAGTAAAAAATTTGCACTTTAAATTTTATGCAATACAACTTTGTTAGGCATGAATGTTAAAATGTATTATTTTGCACAACATAGAGGAGACAATAACGTGTCTTTTGATACTTTAGCTGACGTGCTATGTTGAGTGAACCTTGAGATTTAGCCAACATTAGCACACATGTCAGTTTGGGGCAAGTTGTCTCAGTGACTTTGGGGCAAGTCGTCACATGTGACAACATGCCCCAGTACAAATAAACACATAGAACATGCTCAAAAAAGAGGTTCAGCATGTTAAGTCAGTTATGTTCAGAGATTAAACATGTTAAGTGAGTTATCCACAGTATTCCATTCAGTTATCATGGATCTGTGTGCAAGCCAGAGAAAGTTTGAGTTTAAAGTTCAAAGTAAAGTGGTCTTGCCACTTAATGTGTTTTGATTGAAAGGTGTATTGTTTGGATTGAAATAACTGTTTATATTTCCAGTTCTGGTTTGAATTTAAAAATTAAAATCAATAATAACAATTAAGTAGTTGTGTTCTTATTTTTAGATAATCTAGTGTGACAACTTACCCGCCGATGGGGCAAATTGTCACAAGTGCACATTCTCTATTCAACAGTCTACAACTCCGTAATGAGATAAGATATGAAAATGTAATGAATACAACATATGTGCCCAAGACTTCCTTCTTTCATTTGCTATGACAGTTATACCATTGTGATGTATGGTGCTCAGTAAATGTTAGACAGTGTGAAAAGTGTGACAACTTACCCCGCTCTCCCCTAACGTCAACAGTTGACCGCAAGCAAAATAACAAACATTTGAACAGAATTTTCATTAAAGTCCGAAAACTTACCTGACATTAAGATTTTTCGCAGGGTAGAGCTGCTGACCCTTTTTGGTTGGCCATCTCACCATTATTACGGTTTCTTTGTTCCAGTCTTGTGGGGTTTATTTTGTCCACAGACACTCTGGAACCACTCAGGTTTACGCACTTAATGTCCCCTACAGCAAACGACCCCTCTCTTCAAAAAAGGAAAAAAGACAGTGGAAACCTGGCAGATCCAGTTCCCCAAAAATTAATGTAAAATTGCAAACTGAAACCACAGTTTAGACCGTAACCGTCCGTTTACTGATGAGCCGTTAGTTTTCTGTTTAACGCACGTGACGTCACGTGAGTAGTACGTAATTATGTATACATGTAATTCACGCCCTTTTCATTTTGTGCTAGCAGCTGCATGTTGGGAACATTCAAGCTTTTGAGGAACGATAGCTACTATATAATCTTTCACATAAAACATCTATAAATTACTTTTCATTAGGGCTGCAACAAACGATTATTTTGATAATCGATTAATCTATCGATTATTAGAACGATTAATTGACTAATCATCGATTATTGCACTGATTAATCAGTAAGCTTTGTTTGATTATTCTACATTAGCAATTAGTTAAAATATTGAGTTATACTGTACTTTAACTAGTAAATAAAACAAGGAAATCACTTCAGCTTTTAAAAGTGTATTTTTAATCATTTTCAACCCTACTGAATAGACCAATATCCTTCAGGTTAAAAAAATATAATGTAATTATGTGGGGTTTTTGAAAAATGAAACAACATACATACATACACACACATATATATATATATATATATATATATATATATATATATATATATATATACACACATACATACACACACACAAACTATCGAGTTTATGGTCATTGAATGGCTTTCCTGAGGTAAATGTTACATTTTGTGTGATATATTTGTTTGCAAGACTTCTGCGGTTAAAACTCAGATTAAGTGATTACAATAGAGATGGATTCATTTCAGTAAGTTCAGTAAGTACTTTTTGATGTTTCATTTATCGCTGTAATAGAGAGGAATAGGTTCACATGCCGCTTGAACAGAGGTGTTACATCGATCTGCCGCTCCACGTTAAACAGCGTCACCACCACAAGTACTGTTTGAGTCCCGTAGTAATATTGACAGAATTTAAAAGCTTAGACTTAGTTTTATATCAAAAGTAACCTGATCTGTCGGTGCGTTGTCCGTGTCCTCTTTGCTCTGCGATGCATCTTTCACTGTGTGAGAAAATGAACGTGTGGCGTGAGAACAGTGAGTCTAAATGAGAGTTGGTGGCCTTGCATGACAGTATTCTGTAGTTATGCTAAACGTTATGTTTATGCTATGTTAATTTCCCACATTTCACGGGTTCGACTTCGTTTGCACTATGCCAGGGGTGGGCAACAGTTTTAGTCTGAGGGCCACAGTTACTTTGGCAAAGTAAACGGAGGGCCACACTTTGGACAATTGCAATTAAACATAGTTACATGATTAAATGGTACAAATTAATGCAATGCAAATATGTATAAGGCTACTCTACAGTTACTTTGACAGCCTATTTCAAGGCCTGATACTTATTTTTGCTAGGCCTGTCTGACCTAGGCTACTCTAAGGTTACAATAACTGGATTTACTTTCAAGGATTCTTTACCCTGCATATTGTTCAACTGTCATTCATACCAGCTGTAGCTTTTCAAGATAGAAAACTATTAACAAAACTGCAAATGTATGTGTGCAAGTTACATTAACATACAGACTTCAGGCAATCTGGCTTGGAATTATCAAATTTAATTGAGGCTATATATCAGAGGGAGACCTTCATCACTGAATGAAAAACATATTCAGTTTTCAGTTGTGATTATTATTTTTTTTGTAATTTCTTTCACATATTTTGTTAAAATCTTTTATAAAATAGAACACAATTTAAGTGCAGATCAACTTCATCACACGTATGTTTGCTTGAAAGATATAAAGGGCCTATATAGGCCTATGCATCTCACAAAATTTTAATTTGATTTAAAAACTTCAGAAAGGTTTAAGACTCCAGCTTCGATATTTAACCACTGTTTATGATTAAACTGGTTTGCAGTGACATTAATTTCTTAATTTATGCTAGGAGTGCAAAATAATTAATCTGTAACGATCGTTATTTTGAATAGAAATCATTATACTCACACAACATTTATTCTCGTCTTCTCCGGTTTATTTGTGTTCAAATACATAAAAAATACAGCATCCGCCAGGCCTATTAGTCCAATGGTGCGCATATTTGGAGAAATAATGATTAGTTATCATGTTAGTAAAATATTTCGTCATACAGAAAAACATTTTAATTCATTTTTCACTGAATTATGCGATCTGAAGAGCTCAAACAGCGAACGCAGCCAGATGTGTCTCCTCTTCCTGATTTGCGTCAGGCCTGTCATCATCTCACGTCACGTGGTTCATCATGCGTGATAACTAAGCTAAAGTGACATTTCTTCACTGAAACAAGAAGCTAATAAATGCACAATTTAAGTATTTGTACGATTATGTGTTTTGTGTGTGATTTTCGTGCGATTTGGGGTTTTCATATAAATAATGAATGTCCAAATTGCGAGTGCATCGAGCGCATCGCGGGGGCCGGATTGAAGCAATATGCGGGCCGGATCCGGCCCCCGGGCCGTATATTGCCCATGTATGCACTATGCTCTCCAAAGCGCTGACTTCTTTTATTGGATTGGATCCGGGAGGGCTGCATTACAGTATTGCGCTACAGCGCCCCACTGGTTACACCGCGTTATTGCAGGCCCTTCAAATAGGTCGTATGAGATCAAGAGACTATTCGACAACAAAAATATTTGTCGACAATTTTTTATTGTCGACGTTGTCGATAATGTCGACTAATCGTTTCAGCCCTACTTTTCATTTACATTTTTTTTGTAATCAGAATTATGAATTTTACCGTGGAGCACAGAAATCGCAGTAGAAAGCTCACAAAATCCAGCGTGATCTTTCACAGACGACAACGAAGGTGAGGATGATGCATTTTTAATTTAATTTAAACCAATTTAAAGTAACGTTAATTAATTTTAACTTTAGTTAGCAGCGAGTATGTCCCTAATAATCTTTATTTACGTAATTGTTTAGAAAATGTTACTAAACAGTTACTAAATCAGTTGACTGCCATCGAGGAGGTACTGTACTGTACAAAGGAAGAGATCCACTGTAACTGCATTACAGTAAACACATTTACAGTCTCCTTTTTAAGATTTCTGGGGTATTCACCATCATGATATTATATCAATATGGTTTTAAGGGTTTGTTGACCTTAAAATGAAAATGAAGTTGAGGTAACCACAACTTAAAAGAAAAAACAGCCTAAACTCATGCCATAGGAAGGCAAATATTCTATCACCCTGCCCTAGATCACAAATTGCTGTCTTAACCTACCCTGTCCTGAACAGATTGCTTGTATTGTTAAGCTTGTTTCTTGCTGCCCCTCTTAACTCATTAATGTTTGCAGATGGAAACGTCTTTAAAGTGTACGCTAAATAAATAAATCAGTTAAAACATTTATGAGAAATATTTAGTGCCACAATTAAAGGGTTAGTTCACCCAAAAATGAAAATTCTGTCATTTATTACTCTCCCTCATGCCGTTCCACACCCGTAGACCTTCGTTAATCTTCAGAACACAAATTAAGATATTTTAGTTCAAATCCAATCATGAATCGGATCGCGTGTCAAACTGAAATCACGTGTCTTTGGCGCTCCGAACAGCAGATTCAATACACTGATTCACTGTGCTCTGATGCTTCCTGAAGCAGTGTTTTGAAATCGGCCATCACTAAATAAGTCGTTATTTTTGTTTTTTTTGGTGCACCAAAAATATTCTCGTCGCTTTATAATATTAACATTGAACCACTGTACTCACATTAACTGATTTAGATGTGTTTTTAGTACCTTTATGGATCTTGACAGAGGAAGTGACATTACTCCCTATGCAGGCCTCACTGAGCTATTGGATTTCAACAGAAATATCTTAATTTGTGTTCTGAAGATTAACGAAGGTCTTATGGGTGTGGAACGGCATGAGGGAGAGTAATTAATTACAGCATTTTCATTTTTGGGTGAAATAACCCTTTAACAATAGACAAGTTTACACGATACAGTGATTACAAAATAATGCAAGTAGTATCATGCCAAAAATGGCATTGACAAGCTTCTTATCCAAGCAAGGTTTCACAGTCTGATGCGCCTCCCTTTAATCCAGTTAATGAGTGTGTTGACGGCTCCTCCCGTGTGAACATCACTCAAAGCAGATCACACACACGTTTTGTAGGTCTCTGATGGTTGCATCACATAAGCTTTGCTTTGTTCACTGTAACTCCATCAGCATCTAAAATAAAAATGGCAACACTTTACAATAAAGTTGATTTAACACCATGTGAAGTCAGTTGCAACTTTCATTTCATGCTGATTTAATTATTATTATTATTATTATTTTTAAATCATCAGTATCAGTTGTCTTGCTTTACTATGGTGGATAGATACTTATCCATTCATATCTTAAAACATTTTAGGAACAGGCAAAAGATGCAGAGACGATACATGGCGACATGATCTGAAATGGAATCTCATGTTTGTGTGATTCAGTTTATTTAAAGAGTAAAGAGAAACTACACTAAAATGTCTGTTTGATATGACTCACATTTACTTTAAGGCAAGTGGTTAGACAAGATGTATTTATATTTTTAAACATGCTTTTAGTTGTACCAAATACCTTAAGTTATATTACCCCAATTGTTTAAGTTACGGTATATATACACATTTACAGTAAACAAACACGTTAATCTTTAGTTATAATGTACATTTTAAAGAGTTATGTAGCTGCATACAAGTGTATGATTCAGAGTTTATACACAATTTTCAGTCATTGCCTGGGAGATATGTGTACATGAATGAATCTTTGAATAATTCTCTATAGATTCGATAGATACAAAAAATCTTTATAAAGATAATGACAGATAAATACATCTGTTATACAATATTTTTTAGGAACCAACAAATGCAGAAGATTTTAACGAGTTGTAAGGAACTCAGTACGTGTGTGTCTGAGTCCAGAGGCGTTTCTCAATGTCAAGGAAGGATCCTCGGAAGCCAGAATTTCGAGGATGCTACGTCATCGACATCCGTCGAAGGACTGTTCCAATGTCGAGGATCCTCGGAATTTCAAACAAGGACTGAGTCCTTCGTTCGAAAAATATCCCATACACAGGAAAGGATGCATATGTGTAGCCTTCGCGCTCTCAAATCACCCACAATCCTATGCGCGCAGCTTTGCAATCTTGTTCAAAAATGTTTAAAAAAATGTTGGACGTTAGCGGGCAATATGCTTTCAAATGTAAGTATATTTACATTACCAAACATTTGTTATAACTGTAGTAGTAAATATGTCAGATAAATAAAGTTTAACGTTTAAATGCCAGTACAAATTACTACCGTATTGATATTATAAAATTATACAAATACAAATTACGTTATTGATGGCTAACTGAACCGGACCGTCATTTAACAATTGTTAGCTTGGTTGCCGTCACCGGCATTTCTTTTATAAATAACTAGTTAAGTTGTCCAAAGTAATTTAACATTAATATTATACCATTATACCATTCACAGCGTTATTCATAGCTTTCTGGTCTTTTTTAACAGGGACCAAGGAACAAACGGAGGCGTTCATATGTCTCCGTGTAGAAAACAAGCAGCTGTTTACCGGGGGGTAATGACGCAATGACGTGCACTTGCTAGTCTGTTCCATTTACGTGTTCTCCGAATGCTAAAGAGGAGCCTCGCCTAGCCTCTGAAGGAAGTGACTTGGAAGGACCAGTCCTGCCAAGGAAGTATCCTTGACATTGAGAAACGCCTCAGGACTCTTATGTTGAAGTGTGTTCTTGTCTTGTCATGTTTGTCTTCACCTTGTGCTTGCCCTCACTCCCTTGTTGGTTACTATGGTCACCCCTGTTAGTTGCCTTGATTTTCCCCTCCCCCCGTTACCCTTACAAAAATAACCTACAGGAATCCTGCAGGATTTTCATTTTTTCTGCAGGTATCCTGCAGGAATATAAAATCCTGCAGGATTTTTCACTTGTACTGCACGCAGTCTGCAGGAATTATAAAATCCTGCAGGATTTTTTAAAAAATCTGCAGGAATTAAAATCCTGCAGGATTTTTCACTTGTACTGCACAGCAGTCCTGCAGGAATTATAAAATCCTGCAGGATTTTTTTTAAAAATCTGCAGGAATTATAGTCCTGCAGGATTTTTTACTTGTGTTGCATGTTTCTGTTGTACTGAAGGGTTCATTCTAGAACATGTAGGAATGTCCTACACATACTGCTGCACATACTGCGCTGTACAGCACAAGTGAAAAATCATACAGGAATTTTAAAAAAAATCCTGCAGGACTGCCGTGCACCTCACGCAGAAACAAAATGTTTGCTTACAGGAGTTTTCCCTGTAAATGAAAAATAAATAAGTCAAAAAATATATATAAAAAAAACCCTACAGGTTTTGGATTCAGGATAGGTTATGTCTAGACTAGAGAATAAAACTCTGATAGTTGCTGTAGTTTTATTCATACAATTTTTATTTAATTAGATTCAAGTACATTTCATGGAACTATTTTGGATATATTATGCTCTGGCTGTTGGCAGCAATGAGACAAAACAATGAGTCTTAACAATTAAAAAAATTAAGAGTAAGAATAAATAGGCAATTATAAAAAAAAAAAAAAAAATTTCTCTAAATCATTTCAAAATTATACATTTCTGCAAACATCCACAACATGTCAACATTCAAGAGATATGAGTCTGTATACTGTACATTTTTACCTTTTATAACATGAAGATGCAGCTATTTTGTTTTTAATCCAACTCCCATCTATTTGGTTGGATGCAAAAAAAATTATTTGCAAGACCTGGTAGGTCCTTGAGGTAGACACAGGTTGAATGTATGTCTGTGCATTTGATAAGTTCAACTGAGTCAATCCCTCTTTCTTTTAAAATGCTTTTTGCCGTTATCCCTGATTCTCTGTGTTTGCTGATGTCATTACTTGTTTTCATAACATCAATGAAGGCATGACCCTCTCCTTGCGCATTGCCTACGTCTATAAATGATCGTACTAATAGACCTATGTTTGGTTTGAACTGCATGGTTGATTCTTTTAGATAAAGATTTAGCTCCTTTTGAATGAATTCGCTTGCCATTAACCACAGCCCTAGAATAAAAACTGAAAGCTTTATTTGCACTAAAACCTGACTCTTGAAGGATATGAGACTCTCTTGGGGTTGGCTGTCGTACATGTGGGCATCCAAGAAACATCACGCTAGAACTACCAATACACTTTGTCACAATATTGGTGCCTCCCAACATTTTTTCAACAAAGCTTTTGCTTTGCCGTGTTTGTTCATCATTGAATACAGCAGCAATGAGTCGTGGAACATGTTGGTAAAGGTTAAACATGTTAACAATTTGTTCTGCTACAGCTTGTGTGCCATGAAAGAGTTTCTGAAGGTGTCCATTCTGGGACTCATATACAGGGTTCCCACGCTTCTTGAAAGTACTTGAAAGTACTTGGATTTCAGACACATGAATTCAAGGCCTGGAAAGTACTTGAAAACAATATCGGTCCTTGAAAGTGCTTGAATTAAATTTGAAATAAATTTTGTGAAAATGTATTATAAGATGCCCCTCTTAGTCCTAGTATACTTGTTCTGTTATTATTTTACAATCAGTTTCCGAGTCTTTTCCATTGCGGGCTTGGACATTTGAGCAGTGACACTTGCTGTGTCCGAAATGAACATTCTTATAGGTGTGTGCGATTTTGATCGTGGACGATTAAAAGGTCTCCACGATCTGCTTTTGAAGAAATATTGTTGTATCGTGCTATATCGCTTTCTGTTAGTTGCAGTCCTGGCGCCTCTGTCTCAACATACTGTGTAGTACAAAGCGACATACATTCACATCACATGTTAACAGAGTGGTAGAGTTATACTCACGGAACACTGCAGTTATTCACAATCACAAAAGTTTATTATTTGCATGCGTTTTAAAGCCGTGCCGGTTAAACATTTTATCTGCGTGCTCGTCTAACACAGGCTTTTCTGAGCCGAAGCGCGCGCGCTCTAAAACCCTGTCAAACACTGCATTTGCTGGACATAGTTATCATTCGCATCTTATTCTGCTAATACTGTCAATACACACAAGGTTTACAGCATCAGTTAAGTGTAAAGTTTAACAGTTGAGAGAAAATCGAATGCGTGTCAATATATTAAATGCACGCAAGAGCCTTAAAGGGACAGACAACAAATGCTGCGACTTGTGAAAAAATGAAAATTCTGTCACTCTAAAGTTGATCCAAACCTGTATTAATTTGTCTTGTGCTGAACACAAAAGAACATATTTTGAAGAACGTGGGTAACCAAACATTTCCTAGTACCCATTGACATCCATAGTATTTTCTTTCCTACGGAACTCACTGGGGACCAGCTGTTTGGTTACCCACTTTCTTCAAAAAAAAAAAAAACTTGTATGTTCAACAGAAGAAATGAATTTGGGTTTTAAACAACTCTTATGGTAAGTAAATAATGACAGAATTTCCCTTTTTTTTTCAATTTCAATTTCAATTTTTTTTTCAATTACAGTAGCTTTAACAAGAAACTCATAAGAATTGTGATATATAAATTACAATTCTGATTTTTTTTTTTTTTTTTTCAGAATTGCAAGCTTATATATGATGTTTTATTAACAAAGTTCGGGAGGAGCAAGTTCAGATCCACCCCATCTCCTCACTTCTAGTTCTATCTACTTTTACCACACCGGGCGGAGTACTCTGGGTTTGGGCCAAAATTTCAAGCTCGGAGCCCTCTCCCCGGACAGCATGCCAAATATGCATAACTTTACTCTATTTAATTATATGGATATGTGAACTCGTGAACTATAATATATTGTATATATTCTGACTTTAAGCCACAATTACGATCCATATAATCCTTTTTTTTCACTCAATTGCAAAATGTATTTTTATAATATTCTCTCTATATTATAATGTTTTTACTGAAGTAATGATTCATAAAAAATGAAAACCAAAACTAGTATGGAATAATTGGTAACATTAGGGATAAGAAAGCTGCAAACAGTTTAATATTTCCAAAATTACTGTACAAATGATTCTGTTCCTCTTCCGGGTTAAAATGGATGCAAATGCAATAGTATGATTAAAATGTTAAGTACTGTAAGAGGTTTTTCATGACGCTTCATATGTAATGTGAATTTGATAGGTGCTTGATATAAAATAAACGGTGCTTGAAAAGTCCTTGAAAGTCTTGAATCTGGTTCATGAAAGAGTGGGAACCCTGCATAAAGAATGCACTGTGACTCCATAAAGGACCCCAATTTTCACAGATGCTGCTGCATGTACAAGTATGTGGACATTATAAGACACATGACACTTTCCATACTGAGACTCAAAACGGCCCACAAATGCTTTTAAAAGGCCATCAGCTTTGTCAATGTCGTGGGGGGAAATTGAATCTTGAAGGAGAATGTATGTAGCCTGTACTAGAAGTAGTAAATGGTCAAGATATTGTCTGGGTAAAATGCCAAACAAACAGGGAAGGCTGTAAAATAAGAGAAAGTGTCTGTATTCCGAAGCTTTCCAATATTTACGCAAAGAAATTGAACGGGGTGGTCTTGTTATACTTGTAGGTGGTTTAATGGCAAGTAACCTTCTTTCAATCTGCTCGTTTTCTCTTCCAATGTACCAAGGCTCTGTATGGGTATTTGGAGTCAAACCATAGGATAGTCAGCTGGCGACAAACACCAAGTAATATGCCATGTGTAGCGTGTCTGGACCGGTCACTCTCACACTCACACAAGGACCACACAACCACTTGTTGAGATTCAGCACTGTAATTAAGAGAAATAATCAGTGGAGCAACGGGGCGACAGCTTCTCCCACTCTGGTACACACAGGATATTTTGTGAGGAGAAGCGAAAAGCACATGCGTCATCTGCCTCATATACAAGAAGACTGACCTTATACAATAATGGAAAAGAATTATATAAATGTAAATCAATTATACTGCTTATAAATATATAAATATCTTGTTTTTCTTATACATCAGATCAATTCTTATTCTATTACAATAAATATATTACAGTAGTGTATAATATAAAATAATTAGTATATTACAATAGTATATTAAATACAATATCTATATTACATTATTAACATATACATTAATTCAAATATTTATACAATATAACTTCCTATAATAACATATAAACAATTATAATACCATTTGTATGTATAAACCCATATTTCACACATTAAATATCAAAAATGGAATAAAACATGGGATAAATCAGCACCGTACCATGTGCAGGCCGCACAAAGTGCGTCACAGACAGCATAAACGATTAAATCCGATTATCTTTCCCGTAACACACTCTGTACAATATACATTCATTATCAGTCAACTAAATCTCTTTTCTTTTTGAAACAAAACTGATTGATCGAACATACCTGTAATTAAGAGAAATAATCAGTGGAGCAACGGGGCGACAGCTTCTCCCACTCTGGTACACACTAAGCATACAATGCTAATTAGTTAGCGTCATTGATATACATCATTTAAACCAAATAACACATTAAACGATACATTTTCATCATAGCTAACATAATCAAATGTTACTATAAGTCAATCACATTCTTCCAGCAACAAATATGCATTTTAAACAAGTAACATCATCATACCAGGATATTTTGTGAGGAGAAGCGAAAAGCACATGCGTCATCTGCCTCATACACAAGTAGACTTATGGTGCGTTCAAGTCCTCCTGGGAAGTTCGTATGTACCAGGTGGGAAGTCGTGTGTACGACGGTAGGTGCGTTCAAGTCACTTTCGTCGGAGTATGATGGCGGTGTGCCTTCTCTAAATTAATTACACAAAATAATAACATTTCTGCTTCTAGAAAATGTAGAGCAAAGAATGTGCATTAGTTTTATGTTGCTTTTTTATGTTTTTTAATTAATTTATGAAGCTATTGTAAACTTTATTGTTACATATTACATTTTTATATTGTGATGCTATCGTATTTTTTGCTGGGAATCAGCGTGCGTTCAAGTCATGTCGGAAAGATCGTATTTACGAGCAGAACCGACATGAACGCCACCACAATGTCGTAAATACCAGTGGGAAGGTCGTAATTTTCTTTAAGATCCGATCTGTACGAGTTGGGGGCGTGGCAGTGAGAAACATAGCGAAATACCATAATACTTAAAGGTATTTAGCAGTGACATTGTCAGGCTTTTCTATTTACAACGAAGTAAGATGATTACCAGTAAAAAATACGATAGCATCACAATATAAAAATGCAATATGTAACAATAAAGTTTACAATGGCTTCATAAATTAATTAAAAACATAAAAAAGCAACATACAACTAATGCACATTCTTTGCTCTACATTTTCTAGAAGTAGAAGTGTTGTTATTTTGTGTAATTAATTTAGAGAAGGCACACCGCCATCATACTCCGACGAAAGTGACTTGAACGCACCTACAGTCGTACACACGACTTCCCACCTCGTAAATATGAACTTCCCAGGAGGACTTGAACGCACCATGAAGCAATCGCATGTCGTGCAAGAGGAAACCCCGCAGGTGCGTTCCACTGATAATGTTCCCTCCCCCAACAAATCCCCAAAGAAAAGTTCCGCTACTTTAGCGTTATTTTCACATAACTTGTGAATGATAATATAGAAACAAAATTTCGTGAAGTTCACTATACCAATTTTTACAAATGTAGAAAAATATAAGCATTTATAAACCAATTTAAGAGAAGAAAAAAAAGGATAAAAATAATACAAATACAGAAGGAAATAAACAAAACAAGTCAGATTAAATCAATAGATTTTTCACACTAGTTCACATGCATGTAATCATATGCAAATCCAGAAACCATATTAAAAAATCATCAGCAGCATTAGAGGAGATGGACCTTTTACGCCATTTATGCATGTTCCAGAACCAACAGCTTGCTGAGCATCTTCAGTGTGTTTCTGTGTGATCTCAGCTCTGGCCCTGTTGACTGCAAAGGATACCCTAGTAAACCCCATTACTCTTTTCTACAACTCACCCTTTGATAACACCAGTTACAACCATGCTCTCCAAAATTGTTGACATTCTGTACAGCACAACGAGCCACTGAATCACAAATGCAAAGCAAACTGTATACATGGACTACTGTTTTTTCACCTTTCCACTGACAAGGTAACCCTTGGTTTTCAAGACTACGCAATTCATCAACAAATGATTGCAGAAACGAGTTCATTTCTGGCTTTTTTGGCCCAAACCACAAACCGCCAAGAATGACATGCTTTGCCCTCAGATTGGGGGGGAGCTCGTTGATTGTGACTGAAGAGGCCAGATATGAAAGGAGAAGATTTGAAAATTGGAACCCACCAACATTCCAGGACACTGAAATATTCAACAATTTTGGGTTCATTTAGTGCATCAATCGATTGTACATAGTGCCATCAAATATGTCTTCAACATTTTGTGAGTTGCGCTTTGTCCTTGACCATTTGTAATTCAAAGACTGACAAAAATCTGTATCTTGAAATTTACCTTTAATTGATCTGAAATAGATAACTTGATAAAGACAGCCAGATTTGATTAAGTTTTCCATGTCCCCCGGGTACCATGCATGAAGCACAATGGGGGGGATTTCACTACCAAAGAAATGTTGGCAGGAAGTCACTCAGGTGGGGTTGTATGCCTGAGGGTAGGCAAGTATGCACAGCAGAGATTGTCAGTGTGATTTTGGCATTTGGATATATTTTTCCTATACTAAGAAGTGTGAGCTATAAAAAAAAAAGCATGAGGCTATAGACTAGATACATATTCTAAACTTTATTCTCACATGAGTCTGTGGAAAGTTCTCATCAGCTGTGCTAAAAAAAACATCACCCTCGTCATCAGCAGAAAAGCCTTCCTGTCAGAAATTGTGCATTTATTGCACATTAAAACAAACCATATGAACACCGATATTTACAAATGTATGCAAAAAGCATTGGATTAAAAAAAATATCAGAAATCCATTCTCACATCAGCATCTGAAAAGTTTCCATCCAGCATCGCTGACGACCTCATTCTCTCATCAGTAGAAAAGTTTCCCTGTGAGACATGTACAGGTACTTGGACCACTAGTTTTTATGCATGTACTTAAATTTTGTAAATGTTCTGGCTGATAAAGGATCAAAGAATTGCCACCTTATGACAACAAGGAAGCACAATTCTAAGAAGATTAACTTTTGAAAATAAAAAAAATAAAGCCTATTCTCACATGAGCATCAGGCACTCCTGTCAGATTTGCTGATATTGTCACCACTGTCATCATTGGAAATTTTTCTAAGTATGAAATTATAAACATACAGGAGCATGTTAGACAGGTTCTTGACTACAACAAATGGCCATGATTATCACTGAAAATGTTTTTTAGGCCAACATTAAAACCTGAAATACTTCAACTATATCGGGAATAAGCCATGTCTTGTATGATCTTCTCTTTTTTGCTCCTGAGAGAAAAAAAGAGCAGATTTCTTGCTTATTGATTAATGTAAGTCAATATGCAATTGTACAATAAGAAACAAATTGCCTAAAATACAGTTATTTGCATTCAGCAACCTATTATATCTGTGTCCATCGCCTTTTTGTAGCTGCGGGAACAGGTGCTTCTTCATTTAAGTACACTTTATACTCCAATCTTCAAAAAGAAACACGTTAGTGTTATTTTGTAAATATAATAAGATAATATTTTTTTGCATTACCCGATAGCTTAATCCAATGAGAACCTAAAAATGACTACAATAACGAATCTGGGTATTGACAAAATTGACTTAGTTAATTGGAAGACATATTTTATTTTAGAAGGCTATTTTTTTAAAGAAAAGAAAAGTTTGGTCGTAAAAGTCTTAGTGTTGTCTTTCACCCTGAAAAAGAAGCTCGTGTAATTTACATAAAGAACCGGTGTTATGAAATATTCGGTGTCTGAGATTTTCGGTGACACTGGGCGGAGCATACCTGAATATTCACGAGTTTCCTGTTTTGAGTTAAACGCCACTGAAAATGTTAGTGCACGCTCTTCGGCTTACATTAAAGGTAATTAGCCTATTTCAACGTTAAACGAAGTCAAGCTTATATTCTAAGCTATATTGTGTTATGTTGTGTCATGTGTTAGCTATGTTTGATATGAACACAGCCAATGATTCGCCAGAGGTGTCGTTAGGATTCGCTAAACGAGCCAATAGCGTTTTAAGTAGCCTATTTTTGTTGTTTCTGTATTACCTTGAGTCTTTTAAGCATATAGTTTTGAAAGGTTGCCAAAATGTATGGTAGCATAATAATAATAATTGTGAACTCCTGTGGTGAAGGCAGCAGTAAACTTTCAGTTTGCAGAAGCACTAATCTGGGTAGACTTGAATTTCTAGTGTTATATGTAGTTTCAAAAATGCACACATGCATGAAAACATGTTAATGTACTTTAAATATAGTTTAATGATTACCCAAATCCATGATGAATTATGCATGTGATAACTAATATAATATCTATAGATAATATCCTTGATTCATTCCCAAATATAACTTTTGCCAATAAATATCCCTGTACACCAGACAAAGCAGACACTTTATTTTTCACTTTGTTTTGAATATGACAGTGTATTAAAATTTTATAATACAGGTTTGTAGTAATGTCATTTTATTATATATTTCAGATTGAATGTGTCAGTAGCAAAGGCTGGTATCACTGAGATTGCATGAGCAGACCAAACTTTCATTTGTCTGAGATCACAAGACCCTGTGTAAAGTGTGTTAATGTGTGTTTAAATACAAGTGTTTTTGCTAATTAAATATGTCGTATTATAGTCGTGACTTCTCCTCATTTGTGAATAAAATTTCAACAAAGAATCATTTGCTCTTTTTTTATTCAAAATGAAAACTACTCTCATTATTTACTTCATCTTGATATTACAGATATGCAAATTACATGTTCTATTATTTAGCAGCTAATTTAACATAAATAAAATTTTAATTGTTATGGAAAGCTTGTAGAATATAACTAATACATTTCATTGTGAATATACTGCTGGTTTGATCATTTAGTTCCATATAGTTTCATATCACCACTGTGTGAAACTGAATCCTGATTCACAGTGCTTCATGTTTTTTCACATTTAAAATGTTTTGTCAATGAAAGCATCATTTGTGGGAAAAAAGTTTGAGAATGTTTCCTAATAATATGAAAAAAATAACACTTAATTTTAGGATTTAACAAAGTCTCTTAAAAAATATTTACCAACTGAGCAAGCAATTAAGAAATGACAGAACAATCACAGTGGTGAGTGTATGTCTGATTATCCACATAACAATAGCTAATATTCTTCATACTTTTGCCAATTGTCTTCTCCCATAAATATTTGTAAATAAAACCCACATTAGTAACTTTTAGTTTTGTAGCTGATCAATTTAACCACTTGTAATTCAATTTTAACATTGTAATTGTTGTGGAAAGCTTGTAGAATTAAACTAAAACCTTATGAAAGTGCTGCAGGGAAGCTCACTGTCTCATCATGTTTCTATTCATAGAGCATTGTGTGTTTTGCAGAAAAAGATAAAGAAGGTTTACATTAATTCATACATGTCAAAAACAAAACAAACCTAACCCTCATTGTGTTTTAAAAATAATAATGTCTGGTTAAAGTTATGCAGCCTATCAACTGAGAAAGCAATAGGGAATGACAAAATAATTACAACTGAAACTTTTATTATGCAACCACAGATACATACAAGTTATCTTCTCAAACGAACTAAATTAAAATCAAAACAGTTACAAACAAACTCGATGGCTGTTGGCTCATTTCCTAACGATAGACCAGTGTCTGTAATCACTACTAAATTATATCTCACGTCACGACACAATGTAACCTACAAACTATTGAGCATACATAAACAGTTATTAATAAAAAAGAATCTTAACTTAATTCGATGCGGAAACGCAATCACGTTACCGAAAACAGTTCTGTGATCCAAGGACAATCCACTAAAATTTTCAGTGGCGCTTTAACTCAAAACAGGAATCTCGTGAATATTCATGTAAGCTCCGCCCAGTGTCACCGAAAATCTCAGACACCGAATATTTCATAACACCGGTAAATTAATCTTTTCACTGAGGTGACGTGTTTCATTGACGCTCACTTGCTTCGCGCAGCCGATTCACGTGACATCATTGCACGTCATTCATCAACTGTCACTTTGTATCGTGAAGGTAAGTCCGCCTTTTATTATATAATTATATCGTTATAATGCTTTAAATTACTGTTTTGTTATACATTTCTAAAATAATGTGTATTTGTAACACTAAAACATATGAAGATGTTTTCTTTCTTTCTTTTTTTTTTTTGCTGTCGATACATTATAGGCCAGTATTATATTATAGCCTATAACTACCATATACCGCCTACATCAAAACTTTTTTTAATAAATGACTATAAAAAGTAAGCCGTAACTATTGCTAACAAAAAACATTATTTTTTTTTTGCTAATAATTGATATCATTGTACCTTTTTGTTACCTTTGTTACCTTTACCTTTGTTAGATTAGAAATAAATATCTGCACCGGACGAGACCGTGAGTCGCTGGCTGGCCTGGTTGTTAAGGTAACACTGTTGTCATGGATACAATCAGCTGAAGGCAACAGATGAATGTGAATGAGGAGACTTTAGAGTTTTGTACACCTTTGGATTAATAATTATATATATATTATATATAATATATATATAATATATATATATATATGGGTCAAAGACGAGACGTCACCATTTTGGTGTCCGCATCAAATACAATTTACAAAACTGATTTTACATACAAAAAAAACATATTAAATGCATATTAAATGTAAAATTGTCATTCAGCGTAATGGTCCGGACTATGATTTTACTAATACATTTTTAAATAAACGTATAAAATACCATGTTAAAAAAAATATTTGCTTCCTTGGCATGTTCACATAAGTGTTGGCTGTATTATATTAATAGGACTATGTGTTATTTTTTTCGTTAAATATTGAAATAACTAGGGGACTTTTGTCCCGAATATGCAGTTTGTCAGAGGTCATTCAGTGTAACGGGATCAGGAAGCCATTTTGAAATTAAATAAACAACCAATAGTCATCAAGCAGTCTGTGACATCATCAAAAGGCCCCCTGAAGACCGTGTGGTGATTTAGCAAAGTTAGTTTATTGCTCTTAAATATTTGATAATTTCACCTTTTCATAGTGTGGTATCTTGAGTTACAAAAACGAATGTCATTCAGTGAAATGCCAAAAAACACTTTTATTGTTAGATTTTTTGAAAAATAAGTAGATGTTGTGAATAATGATGATTAACCTTTCTGGTCAAGTTCACTGTTTGATATAGGTGGCTAGTTGTTAGCTAGCAATATTAGCTTAAGTAGGAGTTTCGTCATTCAGAGTAATGTTTTGTCATTCGGTGTAATGCAAATTGTCTGTTACACCACAGTGTCATCCATTACACTGAATGACAGTGTCACTGTTTAGATAACATTTTTAGCATTTTATTTATATTTCAGATAAATGAGGGATGTTTAGCACAAAAAAAAAAAATATATCAAACTTTATAAATATTAATGTTTTAATGCATTTTTGTCTTTTTGGTACTGATTTCTTTTAGATGCCCACAAACAAAGAGAGAGTTTCTAGGCACCGGCAGAAAGTTAATGCAGACCCAGTAGCTAGGGCAGCGCTTTTAGCAAGGAGACGAGAAAGGTATTGAGGAGTGCAATGTCAAAATAATAGGGCTGGGTTTAAAAAGATAGATTTCTTGATTTTAATCAATTCTAATTTTGAAGAAACAATACTGATTTGTAAATCCCAAGAATCGATCTTTCAGTCTATGCTGTTTTCAGCTGATGTTAATCAATATCAAATTGATTTGAAATTGAATCAAATCGTGAAATTTGTGTCAAAGCCTAGCCCTACAGAATAATAGTTTACTGCTGTTTTTAGATAGAGACTCCACCCTACCTATACCACAAGTTAAGAGAGGCCACTGAGGGGATTCTCCGCCCATAATACCAATCCTGATAACATGTCATTTATGTTGCCAAACAGAAAGTATTTTTAATTAATAACAAGGTTTATATAGATCTATGTCAGTAATTTTATGTCAATAATTACATGGAATCTGCATTTCAGCTACCAGAGAAGAAAGCAAGCTGCCTTGGCTGCAAATCCTGATCACCCGTCAATCAGGAATTTATCAGATGCTGCAGCTGAGAAGAGATGAAAGCAATGGAAGGAAAATCAAAGAAAACACAGGGCAGAAGCAAAACGTATAAGGGCAGTTCTGGATCTTACACCAGATTCCTTTGAAGAGCCTCTTGAGGAAAATATTGAAAGACCCTCTCCTGCAGAACCCACTCACCAGCCTCGGTCTCAGCCAGAACCACCATTGGCGTTTTCCACCCCAAAAGAGAATAAAGAAAAGCTGTCTAACAGGTGCAAAAGACTGAAAAAGCTCAATTTAAAATTGAGAAAACAGCTCTTCCAATTGAAAAAAACAACTAGCCCAAGCTAAAAAAAAAAAATGAAAGGTTAAGGAAGGATTTACAAAGGTCAAAGAAACAGAGTAGGGTGAAAATGGCCAGTAAGAGGAAAGGGAATTTGAAGGAAAAGTCAGCACGACGAGAAAAGGTCCATTCTTTTCTCAGCAGAGATGAGAACAGCCGACAGCTGTCTGGTAAGAAAGATACTGTAACGAAAAACAAAACTAAACTTCAGAGACGCATCCTCACCAAAACACTGAAAGAACTCCATGGAGAGTATAACTCAGAGGTGGCCAGAGAGGACTCCATATCCTACAGACAGTTCTTACGTTTAAGGCCATTTCACATCACTGAGCCAAAAGCAAATGATCGGAACACATGTGCTTGTATAGAGCATGAGAATGTTAAACTTCTAGTCGAAAAACTCAAGCAAAAAGGGTTGCTTAAAACATCAAGCACTTCTGAGCTAATAGCAGCCATCGTCTGTGACCCCCGCCAAAGAAACTGCATGTACCGTGTATGTGCCAAGTGCTGCTATAATGAAATTGAGGCTGATGTGCCTGAAGAATCTGTAAAGATTATGTGGCAACAGTGGGAAAGACAGAAGACTGTAGAAGGGGATAAGCCATTCACCAACATTGTGAAGAAGACAAACAATGGGACCTGGGATGATCTACTGAAAGTCTTTAATAGTAAGCTTGACTCTCTAGCAAGACACCAGTATAATTGGCTCCACCAGACAGAACAGTGTAGACGTCTAAAAGAGACCCTGTCTGATGAAGAGGCTGTACTACACATGGACTTTTCAGAAAACTATGCCTGCAAATTGGCCACTGAAGTGCAGGCATTTCATTTTGGTGGCAACCGAAGACAGGCTACCATTCACACAAGTGTAGCATACACAAATAAGAGTCACCAGTCCTATGTTACAATTTCAAATTCTTTGCGTCATGATGAGCGTGCTATCTGGGCTCACCTCAAACCAGTACTGCAGAATATGAGGGAACAAAATCCTTCAATCACCACACTACACTGCATGAGTGATGGCCCCCAGTAACCCAGTACAGAAATCGCAAGAATTTTTACCTGCTCAGCACAGTTCCTTTTCTCTTTGGGTTCAAAAAAGTGACATGGAACTTCTCAGAGAAAAGTCATGGCAAAGGGGCACCAGATGGAGTGGGTGGTGCTGCCAAGAGATGTGCTGATGACTTTGTACGAAAGGGAGGAGATATCCAGGACCCAAAAGATCTCTTCAATGTCCTTCAAGACAAAGCATCAAGCATCAAATACTTTTGGATTGATGAGACTGAGGTAAGCAGATATGACGAAGCTGTTCCAAATGAGCTGCCACTTGTGAAGGGCACTTTAAAAATCCACTAAATTGTGCCAGACAAGCCTGGGATGATCCACCATCGAGAGTTATCCTGTTTCTGCTCCAGAATAAATGCTACTTGTGAATGTGGACCATCAGTGCAGATCGACTTCCAAACCTTCCAAGAGGTCAGTGGAACAAATACAGAAGCCTCTGTGACATTGGAACCTGATGATGACTTATCCGGCAAATTTGTAGTGGTCCTCTATGATGGCAAGCCCTTTGTTGGGCAGGTTTTGGGGGCTGAAGGTGATGAATTAGAGGTTAACTGCATGCATCAAAGTGGAGCTGGAAAGAATGCATTTGTGTGGCCTGAGACACCAGACAAACTATTTTACTTTCACATCTGATGTGAAGGCAATAGTGTCTGAACCTGAGCCATTAACCCTGAGGAAGTCCAAACTCACTACATTAGACTGGGAGAAATTTATTGAGTAGGCATATCTCTCTCTCTCTCTCTCTCTCTCTCTCTCTCTCTCTCTCTCTCTCACATTGATTGTATTACCACCATCTCTGTTCTTGATGAAATCTCTAAATCACTATTCTCTGTTATTGATAAAATGAGAGAATTGATTGTATTACCACTTTTTCACAATTGTTAAGGTGTGTGTTTGTTTGTCCTTCAGTTCCAATTTGTCAATTAAATGAGGGATATTGATTATATTACCACCAGTTTGTTTCAAAATTGTGAAGGTGTGTGTGTTTGTCCTTCAAGTTCCAATTTCTCAATGAAATGAGAGATATTGATTATACAGTATTACCACCAGTTCAGTTAATTTTTACGAATATGATATGCATTGTGGAATAAAATGATTATTCATTTCAGCATCTGCCTCTGTGATTTGTTTAGGAATTAAATGATACAGAATAATATTCAAAACATTGCAATATGGAAACAATGACACTATTTTCTCCATTTTTGTCAAAAATGTCATTCAGCGTAACAAACCATGGTCATTCGGTGTAACAGATATATTTATGTAGAAATGAAACAATATACTTATTCTGAGCTGTACTTATTAAAATATGTAAAATAATATGTGATCCTACAAAATTTTATTTGATTTTAATTGATTTTCACTTCCTTACAAAAACTTCTTGGTGACAAATGGGTAAACCTAATGGTTTAAAGGATATTGGCGAAGTATAATGCTTTAAAATGACAAATAATTAGTATTTGGGGTCTGCACTGTGATCTTTAAATAGAGTCCTGTAATATGTCATCAAATAATAGTTTTTCTAAAAATATCTGATAATATTTTTTTGCATAAAAATATTGTTACACTGAATGACATTTTAGTGGGTGTCTTCTGTAAAATCACAGTAAAATGTATGGTAGTAATTATTTTTGCTCAGAAAAATATAAAGTTAAACAGGACATATTCTAATGTATGTGAAAAAGACTAAATTTAAAACTCTTTTACACTTTTATTTTTTTTATGCTTTAAACCCCCTTTTCGTCTTTGACCCATATATATATATACATATATAATATTATTATTATTATTATTAATGAATAAATGTATTCATGTTCGTTCAATTGTATGTATGTAAATATGTATGCATTTAATTATTTATTTATTTAGAAAATGAGCAAAACATGGGTTCTGGTAGAATGGAGGGAGGAGCCTCCCACCTATGATATTGTCCCTAAAAAGGACATACTAAAAAAAAAGTTTGAACCTGGAGATGTTGTGGATGTGGCTTATGAAGAGGAAAGTTCCCCAGCCACAGTTATAGATATTGATGGTAAAAGTTCAGCAAACAAGACTTAATCATGATATAGAAGATATGTATTTCCTAATTTATTTTTGTCCCTTCAGAGAGCAAAGATACCCTCAGGAGGATGATGTTTAGGCTAGAGGGGAAAAGAAAAAATCAGCCATGTTTGCAAAATGATGCAAAAAGAGTAGCAAAGAAAAAAAACGTACACTCCAACTCAGTCCCCATCTCACTCCAAAACGTCCTCATCTGATCAAGAGCCTCCAGTCAAACATCAAGTAATACCTACATCTTTTAAATGGCTACTCTTATTTTTCATTATGCTTATTTAAATAACAAATATTAATGACACCGATATGACACTAATATTGTGTGTCCATCTTTAGGTCATCCACCGAAAGGACAGTATGTTAATGCAAGAGATTAACAGCATGGAGAGTCAAGCTGAAGAGCATTCAAGCCGAGAAACTCAACTTGAGAGAGAAATTCTCAAATTAAAAAAAGAAAATGAGAATCTAAAAGCACTTAATATAGCTCTGCAACAAGGTATTATTTTTTTCTTCATGTATTTCTGTCTATTCATCTATATATTAATTTATCAGTCAGTGTGGTGTCTGTTAGTAATCATTTATTTTGTATTTTTAAGAAATTCTTCCATGCTCAAGTGCAGCATGAACCAGGACACTCGTCTTGTTGCTCAACAACCACAAGATTCAAGTCAGAAGAATCCCCTGAAAAGGTGAATACAAATATATAGTTTGTTTATATAGCCTATATTCACGTAAAGTGTTGTGCAGAAGTCGTAGAAGGCATGTTAACTTCTTCATGTTTCATTTTACTTTTGTAACAAAATACACATTTGATATGATCACCCCCTTGACTATAAAACACTAAAGCAAAATATATCACTTTTTTGTTGAAGAATCTAACAAGCCTAACACTTTTGCACAGTATGTAGTCATATATGTAGTTATATGCTTTTAGATACAGTGTCCCTAACTTTTTTTCTTGACAGACACAGGGGCTAGGAATTAGTTCAGCTGTACTGACAAGTTGTGGACGGGGGGGCACATCATGTTCTGCCATGGTGAAAGATCTGGCAGTGGCAGTGTTTGGGAGAGAGACACTGGCCACACATGGGCTGTCTGGAAGGGCTGGCAATGCTAACACAGGCACTTTGGCAAAGCCAGCTCTTGACCAGGACAAAGTTGTAATGATCCTAGGTGAGAAAAATGTCCTGCTTTTTTCTTTACGCAAACATGACGTTGCAGTTATAGTGCAAAATTGTAATAATGTTATCACATATGATAAGTGGAATTGCATTTACAGACACAGTACAAAAAAAGTTCCCAGATGTTCCAAAAAAGTTCATCAGGGCAGCACTAAGAGAAAAGTTAAATGATGAGCACAAGTTACGAGTAAGGTAATAATTTGTCATACACACAACACACTCGCTCATGCTCTTTCTCTCTCTCTCTCTCACACACACACACACACATACTCATGCTCTCCCTCTCTCTCTCTCTCTCTCTCTCACACACACACACACACACACACACACCTCTCTCTCTCACACACACACACTCATGCTCTCTCTCTCTCTCACTCATGCCACACACACACCCACTCATGCTCTCCTCTCTCTCTCTCTCTCTCTCACACACACACACACAATACTCATGCTTCCCTCCTCTCTCTCTCTTCTCTCTCACACCCACACACACACACACACACACACACACACACATGTCTCTCCTCTCTCTCTCTCGTCTCTCTCTCTCTCTCTCTCTCTCACACACACACACACACACACACACTCATGCTCTCTCTCTCTCTCTCTCTCTCTCTCTGCGTGAGTGCGTGCGTGCGTGAGTGAGTGCGTGTTGGGAGTGAGGGCGGTGATTGCAGTGAGTTGGTGAGTGCTGCTGAGAGCGTGCTGAATGTGAGTTCTCTAATTCTCTTTTTTTCCAAAACTTTTGTTTCTCTGTTGATGCTTTGAGGAGTTTTTCAGAGGGATAGTGTTTATTGGGGTTCGTTTGTGTTTGTTTGGTGGAGGTGGAGGCGGCGGCTGCCGGCGTGGCTGGTCAGCATGGCTGCAGCAGGTGAACAAAGTAGTTTGCACAAGCTCACGCGCCGGCATGCTATCAAACTTTCTCCGCCTAACGGATGCTCGGTTGAGGATTGTAGTCTAGCGGTGGGTGAGATTGTCGGATATGACAGTATTAAATCGGCCTCTAGGATGAATAGTGCCGTTGTGATTTTTTTAGACAGTGTGGACAAAGTTAATCGGTTACTTGAGAGTGGAGTTGTGATTCAAGACACATACACACCAGTTTTGTCTCTAGTAAACCCTGCCAAAAAAAGTTATCATTTCGAATGTACCCCCATTTATGAAAAATGAGCTTTTGGAAAAAGAACTAGGGAGATATGGAAAACTAGTGACTCCGATAAAGATGATCCCTATCAGCTGTAAATCTCCTCATCTTAAACACGTTGTGTCTTTTAGGAGACATGTACACATGATTCTCAAAAAGAGCGACGAAGAGTTAAACTTAGTGTTTAAGTTTAAGGTTGATGACTTTGATTACACCGTGCATGTAACATCAGAGACGATGAAATGCTTTGGGTGCGGAATTGTTGGTCACGTGATTCGCTCGTGCCCAGAGAGAGCAGGTGAGATGCGGGCTGTAGTAGATCTGCCGCCCGTACCGGCCGAAAGAGAAGCCTCTTTACCCGGCGAACCGCAGAGAACTGTGAGTGTGCAGGAAGAAAACCGAGATGATAGTGATCAGGAGAATGAGCAGACAGAAAGTGTAGCGAGTGATCAAAACGCACAAGATGTTTTAAAAGAGAATCAAAATGTTGGTCAAATCGCGACTAGAGTAGCTGAGTCAGTGTTGTTTAATGAGGAAGATGCTTTGTTGGATGCTGAAATTTCTAAACTGCCAACCAAGAGAAAAAATCCAGAAAATAAATCAAACACTGAACAAGTTACAAAAGTGTCAAAAACGAATCCTATGAGCACCTTTTCTCAGTCAGATGATGTGTTGATGAACACGCAAGAGTCTGAAAGTGATGTTAATGGAGACACACAGATGAATGTGGAGAGTGCTTACTCTTTCACCAAAATTCAGTCCTTTTTACAAAGAACCAAAGGTTTGAGATCAGTGAAAATTGATGAGTTTTTCCCAGATTTAAAGTTGTTCATTGACTCAGTTAAATTTTTCATGAAAAATAAAGAAAACTCCGGCCAGCTGACCTTTACAGACCAGGAAATTTTTCGTTTAAAAAAATTGATGATAAAAGCGAGAGCGCAATTAGCTAATGATGGTTAAGTGCCTTTTGTTTTTCTTTTTCTTTGTTTGTGTTAACCTCTCTGTTCTGTTTAAATGCAACCTAACATTTACTATGTGTGACATAATATTGGGTTCTTTAAACGTTAATGGTGCCAGAGAGGATGTGAAGAGAGTTTCCCTCTTCAGCTTGTTTAAAGTTAAAAAACTGAATGTAATTTTTTTACAAGAAACGCATAGCACAGCTGAAAATGAAACTGTGTGGAAGAAAGATTGGGATGGGGAAGTTTTTCTCAGTCATAAATGTAGCAACAGTGGTGGAGTGGGTATCTTGTTTTCTAGAGATTTTTTACCCATCTCTTGTGTTACTGAGGAAATCATTCCAGGTCGCTTGTTAAAAATACAAGCTGTATTTGAAAGTGTAAAAATTACTTTCATAAATGTTTATGCTCCTACGGTAGGCCCAGAAAGAGTGTTTTTTTTAAACACTCTAAATGATGTAATAAGAAACTGTAGTGCTGAGGGATACATGTTCCTGGGTGGTGATTTTAACTGCACTGAGAACGCAGCTTTAGATAGAAACCACCCAGAACCACATGGAGCTAGTAAGAAGTGTCTTGTAAAAGTAATTGAGATGAATGATTTATGTGATGTTTGGAGATTTTTGCATACCACTCAGCGGCAGTATACTTGGTCTCATGTTAAAGATAATTTATGTCTTTGGCCAGGCTTGATAGAGTTTACTGTTTCAAACATCAGAGTAATGTACTAAAAGGGTGTTCAATACACCCAGTTGGTATTTCAGATCATTGCCGTACAAAGTTGCTATTTTTGTTAAGGATGTGAAATGTAAAAGTGCCTATTGGCATTTTAATGTATCCTTGCTTTGATCATGCTTTTAAAGATACTTTTAAGTATTTCTGGAATAGATACACAAAAGAAAAATCTGAGTACACTTCATTACAACAGTGGTGGGACATAGGGAAGGTCAATATAAAACAGCTATGCTTACAGTATACTCTCAATGTCACAAAGGACATGACTAGATCCATGAAAGCTTTGGAGAGTGAAATAGTGAAGCTGCAAGATTTGGCAGACTCAACAAGAGAAGGAGAACATTTTAAAGCTCTAAAAAGAAAAAAGTCAGCTCTATCTAACCTGTTGGGTTTCTCTGGTCAAGGTGCTCTGGTTCGCTCACGTCATCAAAATATTGCCAAAATGGATGCACCTTCTCATTTTTTTTTTGGCCTTGAACAAAAAAATGGACAAAGGAGACTCATGCACTCTCTGCGGTCTGCCCAGTACTGGACAATTGCTGCAGGAGTCTGTGGACATCCGTAAATCTGTAGTTGATTTTTATGAGAAGCTCTTTAAGAGTGAGTTTCAAGAGAGACCAGAGGTGGCGCAGTCTTTCTATGAGGGCTTACCTAAGGTTTCTGAAGAGGCCAACATGGAGCTGGATGCACCGATCTCTGCTGATGAATTATTTTCTGCGTTGCAGAGTCTAGAAAGCGGTAAATCTCCGGGCATGGATGGAATTCCTGTGGATTTTTATAAAGTTTTCTGGCCTGTGATTGGCAAAGATTTGTTGCTTGTTCTCAGAGACAGTTTAGAAAAAGGACATTTACCTTTGAGTTGCAGGAGAGCAATCCCTCACTCTTCTCCCTAAAAAAGGGGATTTACAGGAGATAAAGAACTGGAGGCCGGTTGCTCTGCTTTGCACGGATTACAAACTTTTGTCGAAGGTGTTGGCAATGAGACTGAAGAATGTTATGCAGCATGTTATTCATGTTGACCAGACTTATTGCATACCCAATAGGTTGATAACTGACAATGTTATTTTAATTCGTGACGTTTTGGACCTCTCCAATTCATTGGGTTCTGAAATTTGCCTGATATCAATTGACCAAGAAAAGGCATTTGACAGAGTCGAACACCAGTATTTGTGGCAAACGTTAGATGCGTTTGGGTTCAGCTCTGGCCTAATAAAAATGATTCAAGTCTTGTATCGTGACATTGAGAGTATTGTAAAGATCAACGGTGGTTTAAGTGCTCCTTTTAAAGTTCATAGGGGGGTCAGACAAGGATGTTCATTATCTGGCATGCTGTACTCCTTGGCCATAGAGCCTCTTCTGCATAAATTAAGAAAATCTCTTGTTGGTGTAAAAATTCCTGGATGTGAAACCTTTTTTAAATTATCTGCTTATGCAGATGATGTTGTTGTCATTGTCAAAAAACAAGAAGATATTGACACCCTTATAGAAAATATAAATGGGTTTGGCATATTGTCCTCTGCAAAAATTAACTGGGGGAAAAGTGAAGCTTTTACAAATAGTAATGAATTAAGCAAAAAACTTGTTTTACCTGCCGGTTTAATTTGGAACAAGGGTGGTTTTAAATATCTTGGTGTTTATCTTGGAGATTCTTTTTTGTGTAAAAACTGGGACAATGTTTTAGAAAAAGTTGAAGGACGTCTTAAAAAATGGAAATGGATCTTGCCACACATGTCTTTTAGGGGTCGAACACTAGTGATCAACAATTTAGTGTCATCAATGTTGTGGCACCGATTATCATGTGTAGACCCTCCTGCACAACTGCTGGCTAAGATACAAGCAGTTTTGGTGGACTTTTTCTGGGACCGGCTGCACTGGGTCCCACAGAGTGTACTGTTTTTGCCAAAAGAGGAGGGAGGGCAGGGGGCTCATTCATCTCGCCAGTAGGGGCGCCGCTTTCCGACTTCAGTTCATCCAGAGACTTCTTGTTGGGCCCGTAGACCTTGTCTGGAGACCCTTAGCCAGAACCATATTGATCCGAGGCGGGGAATTTGGGTCTTGCTGAGCCTTTGTTTTTAATGGATTTGAGTGCTAAAAAACTGTGTAACCTCCCGAAGTTTTACCATGGACTGTTCACTGTGTGGGGGATGTTCCAAAAAGAGAGTGGCAAGCTGTGAGTCCTTGTCATGGCTGTTGAAAGAACCAGTGGTGAATGGCACTCGTTTCAACGTAGAACACATAACAGGACCTTTTGTGATGCAGTCGTTCTGTGTAGCTGGGATTGTTACACTGAGACATGGTTGATCTGTGTGGACCAAATTTGATCGACACTGCAGCTCTAGCCTCTCATGTTGGAGTTAGATCGATTAGGATCATAAATCAAGTGCTCAGCACTTGGAAGTGCGAACTCACAAAGACTGAATTATCCTTGCTAAAAGAATATAGTAATGGACAATGTCAACCAGTTGATGATGATTCTTTTCCAGCATTTACTCTATCTCCTGATTTTAAAGACTGTACTGGTGAATTGTTGGAGTCCAGAGAGACTCTTACAAATGTTTTTGAAGACATGGGAGGAAAAACTATGTATAAAATGTTTGTAAAAATTGTAAATAAAGTCAAACTAAGTGGTCGGGCTGACACTCCTTGGAGAGCCCATCTGGGGCTTGACAATGAGGTCAGACCAGTATGGAGAGCGATTTATAAACCACCGTTGACCAAAAGAGTAGGGGATTTACAGTGGAGAATCCTACATGGTAGTGTGGCTGTCAATGCTTTCATTTCCATCATTAATCCTAATGTAAGTGGAGAGTGCCCTTTTTGTTTGCAGAGGGAAACAGTTTATCACTGCTTTTTGGATTGTAGCAGACTCTGTCCTTTTTTTCAGTTGTTGCAACAAATGTTTATGATGTTTGGAGAGGAATTTTCTAAGAATTTATTTATTCTTGGTTTTAGTTATAGTCAGAAAAGGAGAGTGAAATGTCAATTGTTCAACTTTGTACTTGGTCAAGCAAAAATGGCTATCTATCTCAGTAGAAGAAATAAGATTGAAGAGTCCTTAGACTTTGACATAAACACTGTTTTTGTTAGAATGGTGAAAGCTAGATTAAAAGTTGATTTTGATTTTTACAGTACCACAAATAATGTAGAGGAGTTCATAAACATTTGGTGTCTTAAAAATGTTTTATGTTCTGTTGTGGAAAATGTCTTGTTTTTTGGGACTGTTCTGAGTTAAATCATGCTCCTTTTTTTTGGAAATTAATTTCTTTGTGTTGTAGAGAACTCATGTTTTGAAAATTAAAGAGGTTTTGAATCTCAAAAAAAATCTCTCTCTCTCTCTCTCTCTCACACACACACACACAAACTCTCACACACACACACCACAACTCATTCTCCCTCTCTCTCTCTCTCCTCTCTCTCTCCTCTCACACACACACACACACACACACACACTCATGCTCTCCCTCTCTCTCCTCCCTCTCTCTCTCTCCTCACACACACACCACACACACTCACTCATGCCTCCTCTCTCCTCTCTCTCTCTCTCCACACACACACACACATGCTCTCTCTCAACACACAACACACACACAACTCTCTCCACTCTCTCTCTCTCTCTCTCCACACACACACACACACACCACACAACCTCTCTCTCTCTCTCTCACACCACACACACACACTATCTCTCTCCACACACACACAAACACACTCATGCTCTCTCTATCTCTCTCACACACACACACACACACACACACGCTCAGCTCTCTCTCTCTCTCTCTCTCTCTCTCACACACACACACACACACACAACACGCTCACTCTCTCTCTCTCTCACACACACACACAAACGCTCATGCTCTCTCTCGCTCTCTCTCACACACACACAAACAAATTTTTAAATTTTCTTTTTTCTGTTTTTTCAGGAAAACAGTGTAGAGGCTTCATTTGGCTGTGAATTGGTCTCTGCTTCGCTCTGCTCTTACAGTTTCAATAAATACAATAAATAATTTGTGAAAATGCATTGTTTGTTGTGAAGTTATTCCCCCTGCATTAATCCTACAGAAGACATAAGAAGACCTGTATAATTGCATATATATCCACAACAGTCCTGCAGGAACTTTGAATATTATATTTTAAAACCCTGCAGGGATATAATTCCTGCAGGTATTCCTTCATAAATTCCTGCAGGTATTCCTTCAGGAAAATGAGCTGAAAATCCTGTAGGAAATCCTGTAGGAAATCTGCATAATATTCCTGCAGGATTCCTGTAGGTTATTTTTGTAAGGGAACGTTCTCTAACGTTCATTTGTCTTTTAACAACTATTGTTTAATACACTTAATGTTAATGCGTTTGTTTGATACTTTTGTTTCAGAAAATCTAACATTTTAAATTGTCTTTGTGTTTTAATTGTACAATTCGTTAATGTCTTTTTAAAAACATTCAAATTTGTGAAAAAAAACTTTCTTTAATAAAAACATCCCTTAAAACCCATGTCTGTCACCCCGATACACTGTTTTACATTTTAAAGTTTTAAGCACCATTTTTGAATACTTTTTGATCGTTTTCAAACATTTTCACTTCAAAAACACACAAAGTCCAAAACACAGCCATAAATTCTTTAGTGGGGGTAGTGGGGGAGGACAAAAACAGGTGGCCAAAACAGGTGTCCAAACAGATGTCTAGTCCGGTGGGAGGGGTGGGGGGAATATTTTTATGGGGTGCCATAAATCAATCATTCTGACATAAAGTGCAGTATAATTCTCTCTAATGTAGAAATATGTCAGTGTCATTGTTTTGTCTCAAGATGCACACAAATAATGTTTTTTTTCTAAGGCACTTTTTAAAAAGCTTCTTAAATGTCCTAACTGAACTAAGGCCTAATCCTGGATTAATCTAAGCCCTGTCTGTGAAACTGGCCTTAAACTTTAACTGACAGCTGAATCAAGCCTATAGTACCAACTAACTACTTTTTGTCACTGTTCATATGTTCAGACAGAATATCCAGAGGAGATCCCCCAGTATTCCCAGCTTTCTCCCAAAGTTTCTTCCTCCAGTATCTCCATCTCATGGTGTTTTCTTCACTTGCCACGGTTGTGAAATTATATGTGTATAAAGACTAAAGCATTATAGTGTGATTTTCGACCAACTGCTGAAACAAGTCAAGTCATCTTTATTTATATAACAATATTATTATAATTATATAAAACAAAATTTTACAATGCAGATTGTGACAAAGCAGCTTTACAGTGATAACTGGTGTATAGTTTTGGCTGCACAGCAGCTCTTAAAGAAAATAGTGTCATTGTCCAGCTTAAGTAAATTCAGTATTGATTCATTTCGATGTAAGAAACAATAGTTATTAATTTAGTTAATTTATCTATATATCAGCACTGGATAAAACAGTGATGTTGTAATGAAGGGTCAGTGGAGAGTGGATCCATTTGCAGCTTTATTAAAAATACAACACAATAACAGGGTAAAGACAGTATCGTGGTCGGGGACAGGCAAAGGGTCTAGGCGGGCAGCAGTAATCAGAGTCGGGTCACAGGCAATGGTCGTGGCAGGCGGCAAGCAAACAGAGTTCAGAGTCCAGGCAATAATCAGGGCAGGCGGCAACGTATCAAGCAGGGTATAAACGGTCCAAGTAATAACAGAAAATCAGTCCACGGGAAAAACGCTCAGAAATGATCACCTCGGCAAATCAAGTCTTCGCGATGTATAGACACGTGAGCGTCTCTTAAATAGTGAGTGTGATATAGTGCAGGTGCATGTGTAATCAGTCCCAGGAATGAGGGCCTATGGGGAAATGAAGTCCGAATGGCAACAGTCAATATTCAGGGGATGGCTCCCTCCGGTGGTCCAGAGGATGATTCGAGGGAGCCTCATTCATGACAGAGCCCCCCCCGCGAGCGGCTCCCGACGCGAGGAGGCGGACGCCGGGGTCTACCACGAGGTCTGGGGGCCGGCCTCTCCAGATGGAATTCCTCCAGCAAAGCGGGGTCCAGAATATCATCTGCATCGACCCAGGATCGCTCCTCCGGTCCGTACCCCTCCCAGTCAACCAGGTATTGTAGTTTCCGACCCCGGCGCCTGGAATCGAGAAGTTCCCGAACCTGATAGGCCTCCTCGCCTTCAATCAGTAGTGGCGGGGGGTTGCGGTCCACGGCTCCCTCCGGCTCTCCTCCCGGGCCCCCGGAGGGTTTCAGCAACGATACATGAAAAGTGGGGAGAGACACGATAGTTAGCAGGTAAATTCAACCGAAACGAAACTGGGGAAATTTGTTTAATGATTTGGAAAGGCCCTACATACCTGGGACTGAGTTTCTTGCATGGGAGTCTCAACCGCAGATCCTTGGCTGATAGCCAGACCCACTGACCGACCGTGTACTGGGGTGAGGGACGTCAATGTCGATCAGCCTGCTCTCGGTTGATACTCAGTTAGAGCGATATGATTGGCTTTGGCGAATGACTCCGACATGAAATTTCCAGCCGCCCCTGAATCCAGTAAAGCATGAGTGGTGATGGTGTTATTATTTACGATTACTTGAACGGGGATCTTGAGACAGTTGGATGAATATTTGTGTTGAGGAAGAGCACTCACCGCTTTGGAGGTTGCTGGATTGGGACGGATTGGGCAGTTGATCTTGTAATGTCCAGCCTGGCCGCAGTATAAACACAGATGCATGTGACGTCGGCGTTCTCTTTCTTCAGGTTGTAAGGGCGTGTAACCCAATTACATAGGGCTCATGACTGTGACTGGTGGGAGTATGGTCTCGGGTGGAGCGGCGTGAACGAAGCAGGTTGTCGAGGTGAATGGCCAGCTCAATGAAGGACCCCAGAGAATTGCCCTCATCGCGGCAAGCAAGCTCCGCTTGCAGCTCCAAGGATAGTCCCCGCCGGAAAAGCAGTTTTAATGTGTCCTCCACCCAATTGGTCTGTGCCGCCAGAGTGCGAAATTGGAGTGCATATTCAGCCGCTGAGCTCTTGCCCTGACTCAGAGAAAGCAGTTGTTCACCTGGGTTCTGACCACCAGCAGAATGTTCGAATACTTCTCTGAAGCGTTGTAGAAAGGCGGTGAACGTAGTGAAAGCTGATCCATCCTCTCCCCAGACGGCAGTGGCCCAGTCTAATGCTTTGCCGGTGAGCAGACGAAGGATATGCGGCTGGAATCTGTGGGGTACAGAGAGGACTGCTGGTTAACATACAGAGAGCATTGCAGGAGAAACCCCTTACACTTTGTGGGCGTGCCGTCAAATTTTTCTGGTAGAGCGAGATGAGGGTTTACAGCAGGTGGATTAGGAGTGGGCGGTGCGGCAGCTGCCGTGGCCGCCTCGGCGGGATTGAGGCGAAGGCCTTGCAGAGTTTTCACCAGTTCTTCAGTCAACGAGGTGAGTCGTGTCAATTGGTGATGATGCATAGCCAGTTGGTTGGCTTGAGCGGACAGTTCAGAGGATATCTGAGCTAGAGCTGCTGGATCACTGTGCGGCGAAGTCTTCTGTAATGAAGGGTTAGTGGAGAGTGGATCCATTTGCAGCTTTATTAAAAATACAACACAATAACAGGGTAAAGACAGTATCGTGGTCGGGGACAGGCAAAGGGTCTAGGCGGGCAGCAGTAATCAGAGTCGTGTCACAGGCAATGGTCGTGGCAGGCGGCAAGCAAACAGAGTTCAGAGTCCAGGCAATAATCAGGGCAGGCGGCAACGGATCAAGCAGGGTATAAACGGTCCAAGTAATAACAGAAAATCAGTCCACGGGAAAAACGCTCAGAAATGATCACCTCGGAAAATCAAGTCTTCGCGAGGTATAGACGTGTAAGCGTCTCTTAAATAGTGAGTGTGATATAGTGCAGGTGCATGTGTAATCAGTCCCAGGAATGAGGGCCTATGGGAAATGAAGTCCGAATGGCAACAGTCAATATTCAGGGGATGGCTCCCTCCCGGTGGTCCAGAGGATGAGTCGAGGGAGCCTCATTCATGACAGATGTCATCATCCAGCTCAATTCAGTTCACACACAATGGTGTCAATGCAGATCAAAAGTGTTGAATATCAAGTGTCAAGCAACAGTGAAGACATTTTTAATGATAGAGGCACAACAGTTTGCAGTTCTTTTGTGTAAATAAAACCTTAATAACCTGTAATAATTGTGGTTGACTAATTAAAGCCTATTAAACTATTGTATAATATTGTTACATTAAGTGCACTAACAACATGCTTGAAATGTAAAATGAAAGCCTGTGTATTACATTAGAAACACAACCATGCCTAACAATGTATTTATTTCCACTTAATAAACTATTCTCAAACAAGATAATAATAAAGACAACATAAACCAACATAATGTTTCTTCCAACACACTATATGTTCTGTAAAAGTAATTTAATTGTAATTTCACACAGTAACGGTAATGTGGTACAGTATATAATAATACTATAATAACATTTGAATAAAAAACAAATTTTTATGCTAAGTACACACAAACACCTAATTTGATGTAATATAATTAAACTATTTAATTACTTAGATGATGTGTTAATAATAATAATAATAATACAAAAAATGAAATGAATAATACAAACATATTATAATAAATGAAATATTTGGACATTTAACACGTATATGTAGGGTAAGTTTAAATGTGTAGTGTATAAAGCTAAGCTAGCAGGGTAATCGCGTAGATGAATGCTATGCTAATACGTACGCTAACTAAAAAAACAGTAAGAACGAGAAATGCTTGATTTCACAACCTATAGCTTCAGTTATATACTAGTATATGAATCAAATAATTCAAACGACATTAATGGTCATTATTTTGCAGGAATTGTAATCGGGCTAAAAATACTACCATCAAAAGTCTGCTTAACCAGTGGGATCACTGTGGGGTCCTAAAGGAGACCTGATGTCTAGGGAGACTCGATTTCTCATGACGCCGGTTTGAGCTTGAACGTGCTGCAGTTCTTCCTCAGTTGCACAGCAGAATAATAGTCCTCCTCAACTGCAGTTGAAAGATTCTTAACATTTTTATTGCAAACACAGAACTGTCCTTCTGACCATCTGACATCCAAAGAACAACAGAGAGATTTAAATTACATACTCTTCTGAGATAATGTAGGCTGTGTTTATTAAAATGTATTATTATTGATATCTCCAAAGGAAGCACCGTAAACTGATGCACACCTGATTTTATGATTTTTATAAATGTAAGAACTTGCCGTCTCAGATTGTTCCTCACCAAACCCTACAGTAAACCTTCAGACGCACATAAATTTATATATTAAAATGCAATACAATATATTTTTACTGCACTTCAAATAAGCATGTTGAAAATACAAAATGTACTATAAACATACTACTTGAATTTTTAGTTTATTTTTAATACATTTAATAGCACATCTTTTTACCTGGGTAGGGCCTCCAAATGTCAAGAACCAGCCTTGGCACACTGTCAATTGCATGACTCACATGCTAAATGTGTGAGATTTGGCAGCCTTGTATCTGTGCACTTGCCTGACAGGGTTTACTTTCCCCTCACGGTCAAACCACTTTATTGTTTCACGTGTCAGCTGAGCTCTGAAACGTTCTGCAGGTGGAGCAGGTATTGTGTCTGTCTCCTTCAGGAAACACTGCTGATCCAGAACAACAGTTAAAACTTCATTGATGAGAAGATGCTATATCGGAGACTCGGAAAATGTCATAAATGTCACACTTCACGGTCAGTTCACTTATTTACTTCTGATATCATGTCATATTATCATTAGTTATTATCATTCTCATTATTATTAGTTCATGTCTTGATTAGTGAAGTCATGAACTAATTATGAACCAATGAAGAGAGATCCTGAACTACGACTGGAGTCATATGGATTCATGCATGAATAACGGCAGCTTTAACTACATGTTAGTACATGTTTGATAGGTTAAATTAAACTAATTAGGCTCCATATGAATAAACAAGAAGTACTCTGACTTTGAATCAAACAAGTGATTTAATACTGTCATAATTTAAACTGTAATATCAAAATCTGCGATCTGCAGCTTTGTGAGAAATAATTGGAATTGCACATGATAATTTAGTCTTTAATTACACAGATCCATCTAATCAAACATGTAAAATAGATTTTTATTGTTCATTTATACTTAGCCATAGCTACTTTTCTTCTTGGGACAACAGTATGATATGATTCGATCGATTAGCAGGGCTTTCACTGTGAGGTTGTTTATCACCCGATATACATAAATCCTCCTCTTCTTGTGTGTGTGTGTGTGAGATACGTTTCAGTCGAGTCAATTTTTATATAGCCTTTGCTGCTGTTCTCTTTTCATTAACTTAGATAGGTACAACAAAGGATATGCAATTGGCTGCTTTTGCTGCAGAAGGCTGATTTCTATTGATATGCCTAATTTTTGTAGATCATTTATTGGTAAAGGGCACGAGACTTGGCCACATGATTTTTGTCAAAGAGCTAGGTGTGGCTTGCAAGTCATTGGTTCCCGACCACTGCTTTAGATTGTACTCGTTCAATCAGATTCCAAAGTTTCTTTGAGTCTCATTTAAATAGTAGTTCTGTTTAATCCCCTACAGTTACGTATATAACAACTTAGTTAAAGCCCAAACAATAATCAGAGGTTATGGCTAGTACTATGAAATATGCCTCAACATTCTTGCTAATATCTCCAATATTATTTTGGTCTAGCCCTTTATATTTAACATAACTATATAACAACTAAACTAAAGTTAAACAATAATCAGTAATCAATAACTAATGCTTGCTAATATTTTATTAGTATATTTGGTTTATCTGCCTATGGTTAACCTAACTATAACTTAACTAAAGTTAAACAATAATTAGAGGTTATGAAAATTAGTACTAAGAAATAAGCCGCCTCATACTTGCTAATATTAGTATTTTTGTCTAGCCCCCTATACAGTGGTGCTCTGAATTATTGGCACCCTTGGTAAATATGATCAAAGATGACTGTAAAAATAAATCTGCATTGTTTATCCTTTTGATCTTTCATTCATAAAATTAGCAAAAATCTAACCTTTCATTGAAGGAAAAAAAATTGAAAGTGGGGGAAAATCACATTATGAAATAAATGTTTTTCTCCAAAACACGTTGGCACAATTATTGGCACCCTTTTATTCAATAGTTTTTGCAACCTCCTTTTGCCAAGATAACAGCTCTGCGTCTTCTTCTATAAAAGCCTGATGAGTTTGGAGAACACCTGACAAGAGATCAGAGATCATTCCTTCATGCAAAATCTCTATAGATCCTTCAGATTCCAGCTCCATGTTGGTGCTTCTTCTCTTCAGTTCACTCCACTCATTTTCTTTAGGGTTCAGGTCAGGGGACTAGGATGGCCATGGCAGAAGCTTCATTTTGTGCTCAGTGACACATTTTTGTGGTGGTTTTGATGTTTGTTTTGGATCATTGTCCTGATGGAAGATCCAATCACGGCCCATTATTGTATTTCTAGCAGAAGCGGTCAGGTTTTGATTTTTTATCTGTTGGTATTTGATAGAATCCATGATGCCATGTATCTGAACAAGATGTCCAGGACCTCCAGCAGAAAAATATGCCCACAACATTAAGATCCAGCAGTATATTTAACCGTGGGCATGGGGTACTTTTTATCCATGTGCACACCAAACCCATCTTGTGGGTTTGCTGCCAAAAAGCTCTTTTTTTAGTTTCATCTGACCGTAGAAGCTGGTCCCGTTTGAAGTTCCAGTCGTGTCTGACAACTGAATATGCTGGAGATTGTTTCTGGATGAGAGCAGAGGATTTTTCTTGAAACCCTCCTGAACAAGATGTAGGTGATGTTTGATCATTTTTTAGGCTTTCTGAGACTCAAGTTTGTACTCCTGTGGAACAGGAAGTCATGGCTGGACAATTTCATGTTCATGATCACCCTGGTGTGCTAAAAAAATGTAAATATGAATGGGAATATACTTCAGAGGTATTTTATTTCTAGGGGTGCCAATAATTGTGGCCAACAGGTTTTGGAGAAAAACATTTATTTCATAATGTGAGTTTCCCCCCACTTTCAATTCTTTCCCTTCAATGAAAGGTTAGATTTTTGCTCATTTTATGAATGAAAGATCAAAAGGATAAACAATACAGATTTATTTTTACAGTCATCTTTGATCATATTTACCAAGGCTGCCAATAATTCTGAGCACCACTGTAGGTTTGCAACTGCATAACAATAACAAAATGATTGTACGAAAGGCATTACGGGCTAATCTGGCTGCAGAATCACATGGAGAATTTCCTACTCAGGCCAAGATAAACATTATTCAAATGGAGGCATGAAATAACAATTGGAATTTGCATTGACTAGGATCATAGACCTGGGGAGTTCTTACTGTCTGTGCAGTAGAAAGGTGAAATTATTATTTAAAAAAAAATAAAAAGAAAAAAAAAATCAGTGCTACCCGAGTAGAGAAAACAGAGGAAAAATGCTGCAGTGTTCAGTTTTCCCAAACAGGTAGGAAAACTTCAGCATCCATAATGCACTCGGCCTGTAGCTGTCTGAGGCCCCTCTGTTGATCTGAGGATACAAAAATGCAGAAGTATGATCTTATAGTGTTAACAACTTTTGAGTTTTGAAGTGTTCATCTCTTTTTCCTCAAAGGAACAGCCACCACATTTTCATGACACATCACACACATTGTTTGCCTAAAACATTCAGACTGTGGTTGTGAGATGATTATTTATTATCATCTTACTCATTGCACTTCTCTGAATTCTCAATTCTCGTTTTTTAAAAGTATAATGGATATATTGATAAATAATATATCATTTAAGAAATAATGAATATCTCATATAATTTGTGTTTTTTTTTTACATACATCTGCCTCTTATTAGTCTCTCATTATGGATAATCAAGGATCTTTCCTGTCTCTGAAGAGTGACAGCTCCATTTCTCATCCTCCTAATTTCAGTGATGGACCAGTGACCTCTGACCCAGTGTGAGTGTAAACATGTAGTCAGTTAAAGGTTTAACTGACTGAGATAGTTCACACAAAAATGAAAATTCAGTCATTTACATTTACTCAATCTGCTGTTGTTCTATTGTCATATGACCATCTTTCTTTTTCAGACCACAAATATGTGAAATTTAAAAAAAAAATTCATAGTTATAATTAAGTAATTCATGTAATAATTATTAGTAGCCTAACTGTCAATGTGAGGGGTCAAGAAACAATAACGAAGCCGTTTTCATCATGTAACGAACCGGGATACGAAGTGGGATCCATGTGCAGGCTTTATTAAGCAAAGTTCGTGGTCAAACAGGCAAGGGGCAAACAGGTACAGCAGGGACAAGGCAGAATCATGGTCGTGGAACAGGCAGTAGATCAGGACAGGCAGATATCAATCACAGGTCCAAGACAGGGCAAATAATCCAAAGAGCAGGCAGCAGAGAATCGTACACAGGAAACAGACAGGATCAGTAACAGGCAGACAAACACAATGACAAAACGCTCAAAAATGCAAACCGTAGTAATACAAGACCTCGCAATGAGTGTGAGAATGAGAGTGGCTTAAATAGTCCAAGTAATGTGCTGCAGCTGGATGTGGGTGATTACTGATTGGTGGAGTGAGTGCAGGTGATTGGCAGGGAGGATTATGGGAAATGGAGTCCGGGAATAACTGGAACTGTGACACACATCACAAATTAGGCATATGATTAATAATAAATGCACATATTATGAATTAATTTAATAAACCTAGCTTTCCTGGTAGCCTTCAATAAATTATTCATAAACCATAAATATCAATTTAGTGTCTACATTGACACAGATGAAAATGAAAAGACCATCGGTCAAAGCTTAGCTTTAGGAGGGGAAAAGACAAAGATAAGGAGACTGAGTGGAAAAAAGAAAGAGAAAGTGATGATGGAGATGACAAGGAGAGATTTAAAAGATATTATTGTCTAATTGTTTGGCCTTCAAACATCTTAAAATGCACATGTAGATCAGAGAAATCTAAATTAAGAGGTTAATATTGTGTTATTGTAGACTAGACTACTTCACTCTTGAATGAATCAGCTGTTTGAACGAATGGAATTAGACATTTACCACCACTGGCAGTTTTAGTTTCTTATTTAGAGTATAATTTCAGTTTAAAAAATCATATTTTTTCTATATTAATAATAAAAAAATAAAGATATAGTTCACCCAAAAATGAAAATTTCATTTTACTCAACCTCAAAAGGTTGTGTAATAAATTCTATGTTGAATCAAATCAAATAATCTTTTGGCTGTAATTTCTCAGCCAAATTTGATGTGCAATTAATTTGCGATTAATTCAATTAATTAATTGCCACATCATGTAATTAATTAGAATAAAAAATGTAATCACTTGACAGCCCTAGTTTTAAGTAATCTTAATTTCTCAAAATGCTGTGGTAGTGTGCTTTTCCTGGATCTCAAAATGCTCAGAGTAAACAGCAAACCAACGGCCAAGGTCAGGATTTTCGATTAACAATAAATAATTAAAATGGTAATCAATATGCCATCAGAACACTTCGAATATACAGCATGAGTCTGATTGGATCATTCTGTGATTCTTTTGCATTTCTTAAGATTGAAGCTGGTCAGTATATACTGCCATTATATGGCTGAAATTAGCAGGATTTTTTTTTTCTAAATTTCTGTTTTTGTGCTCAGAAAAAGAAAGAAGCTCAAACAGCATTAGAACAACATCAGAGCACATAAATAATAATGACTGAATGGTCATTTCTGAGTGAATTTAACAACTCATTTTATCCCTTTGGTCTAGTGAAACTTTGAGATGACATTACTATGAGAGTCAAAAACATATTGAATACACACAGAGACATGAGTTAACTTTTATTTGATTTCACCTGAAATCTGTGGACAAAAGTTCATTGATGGATTTGATCCCATTGATTTGATCCCATTGATTGGAACTTTGATCCGAATGTTCAGATATAAGAAACTTATTGGCTAACAGAATCTCTGCTGTCAGGATGAGGTTTTGTTTTCTTCCTCATTTCTTAAAAATCTAAGTGAGTTCTTGGTCTCTGTCCCCTTTAACTGCGCCCTGGAGAATTTGAAACACTGTTTTCTTTCCTTTGTATTTTTCTACTGTTCTGTTTTCTGTGAAGCTGCTTTGGAACAATGTGCATTGCAAAAAGACATTAATTACACAGAAAATATAAGACTGACATCTGTATATATTTAGATTTTAATTTGTACATTAAATCCTTTATTTTTCATTTCATTATTTCAGCACAGTAGTTCTAGACCGAAACATCTTTCAAGGGCCTGCCTCAGTCTTCAGTCTGAACAATACTTTCTCAACCGTTACAGCGTCCCTGAATAGACTAGATCAACCAATAAATGATGAACTTCAGAGAGTCAAAAACCGACACAAAACCAGCATGAAGTACAACTATGAGATATTATTTGAGGGAATTAAACTCCAAGAGAATGAAACCCTCCTGAACAGGATCTACACACAGCTCTACATCATAGAGGGAGAGAGTGATGGAGTGAATGAACAACATGAGGTTTTACAGATGGAGAAAACAGCCAGAACACACGGCTCACAAGACACTCCAATTGACTGCAATGACATCTTTAAAGCCTCACCTGAACCAGGATGTGAGGAGAAAGACCAAATCAAGACTGTTCTTACTAAAGGCATTGCTGGAATCGGTAAAACAGTCTCTGTGCAGAAGTTTATTCTGGACTGGGCCGAGGGAAAAGACAATCAGGATGTAGATTTCATGTTTGTGCTTCCATTTCGAGAGCTGAACTTGATCCGAGATCATCAGTACAGTCTTCACAGACTTCTGCTGGACTTTCATCCTGAACTTCAAGATCTGGACTCAAAGATTTATGAAGAGAGTAAAGTTGTGTTCATCTTTGATGGTCTGGATGAAAGCAGAATCACACTGATGTTTTCAGACGCTCAAAAAGTTTCTGATGTGACTGAGACTTCATCAGTGGGTGTGTTGATGTCAAAGCTCATGACAGGAGAGCTGCTTCCCTCTGCTCTCATCTGGATCACTTCCAGACCAGCAGCAGCCAATCAGATCCCCTCCAAATACATCAACCGTCTGACAGAGATTCAGGGATTCAATGAGCCTCAGAAGGAGGAATATTATTTCAGGAAGAGAATCAGTGATGAACATCAAGCCAGCAGAATCATCTCACACATCAGAAGAGCAAGAAGCCTCCACATCATGTGCCACATACCCGTCTTCTGCTGGATCTCATCCACTGTGCTTCAGAAGCTCCTGAAAGAAGATCTGAGTGCAGAAATCCCTCAAACTCTGACTGAAATGTACATCCACTTCCTGCTGATTCAGATTAACATGAGGAATCAGAAGTATGAAGAGAGAGATCCAGAGAAACTGCTGCAGTCCAACAGAGAAGTGATTGTGAAACTTGCTGAAGTGGCTTTCAATCAGCTGATGAAGGGCAATGTGATGTTCTATGAGGAGGACCTGAGAGAGAGCGGAATAGACGTCACTGATGCCTCGGTGTATTCTGGGATTTGTACTGAGATCTTTAAGGAGGAATCTGTGATTCATCAGAGGAAAGTCTACAGCTTCATTCATCTGAGCTTTCAGGAGTTTCTCGCTGCTTTCTATCTGTTTTATTCATATGTGATCAAGAACAAGAAACCACTGGATGAATTCAGATTTTACAGATCTGATGAAGAACCTCTGTATGCTCTACTAACATCAGCAGTAAATAAGGCCCTCAGGAGTGAGAATGGACAGCTGGATCTGTTCCTGCGGTTCCTGCTGGGCATCTCACTGGAGTCCAATCAGAGACTCTTACAGGATCTACTGACACACGCAGAGAACAGCTCAGAGAGCATCAGGAGAATCACACAGGACATTAAAGAGAAGATCAAAGATGGACGTGGACCCTCACATAGAGAAGATGGAGATCTCTCCACTGAAATGTCCATCAATCTGTTCCTCTGTCTGCTGGAAGTGAAAGATCAGTCTCTGTCCAGAGAGATTCAGGAGTTTGTGAAATCAGACAAACACTCAGAGGAGAAACTCTCTCCGTCTCACTGCTCAACAATCTCCTACATGATCCAGATGTCAGAGGAGCCGCTGGATGAGCTAAACCCCATGAAATACAACACAGAAGATGAGGGGAGAAGAAGACTGATACCAGCTGTGATCAACTGCAGAAAAGCTCTGTGAGTGTTTAATCATTAACTAAAGTATCATATTTAATAATGAATCTGACACCTTTAAAATAAATGTTCCTAAATGAGAGATTTTCTCCTCAATAACAGGATCTTAAATATAATACAATAACAGATACAATATACAATAACAGATCTCTTTAATACAGTAGATAGTCACTAAAATGCCTGTTACCGCCACAGGTAAACACAACCCAGTCACGTGTGAAAGTCATTGGTGAAATCACCAACAGGTGGCGCAAAGGGACGGTCGACACCATTGATCAGTAAAGCTGGAATTGAGACATTTTTACTTGTGAATGAAGATAAAATGACGTAAATTACTTCTAATATTAATAGCAATAATAATATATCATTATGCCATTTAATCTTCAGTAATTATTCATCATTAATGCTTAATGTTCCAGCTATTTGATGACTGTTACAGTGAAATAATGAAATATTGATCAAATTAACAATTTATCAATGAGGATTTAATCCAATAAAAAAAGGTAAAACTGCAATAAATGCACAACTGTCTGGAGAGTCTCTCAAAACTTTTATATTTTATACCCTCAGAAAACTTTACTACAGTTTGCAAAATTTTAAATATTCATTAGCTGAAGAAACAGTCAGGAGCTCATGTGATTTCAGATATTAACCCTCTGGAGTCTGAAGCTGATTTGGGGCCTGGATAAGTTTTGACATGCCCTGACATTTGTGCTTTTTTCAGTTGTTCATAAACATATTAATGACACAAGTGCCATTACACTGTATTCAGCACAAAACTGGGCTACCATAATATGTGAGGAACATGTATGTACATGTTTTTATTTTTGAAGGAATAACGTTTATGCGTGGTTATTGAAAAAATAAAAAACTTAAGTCACTGAAATAAGGCGAAAAAAATATATTAAATCTGTGTTCACAAGACTTCTGGGTATTGGAGGTTGTAGACTAGAGTTTTTGCTTCAAAATTATGTAAAAATTGTCCTGCCTACTTGTTCATATAAAACAATATATTGATTTAGTTTTTGTAAGACACTTTTTGTCAAGAAATAAAGTATGCATGGAGGCGTGAATCATCATGAATAATGGGTGATTTACACTTGTGAAGACAAAGATTCGCATAATGACCTTTAATGACTTGCATAATAATGAGGCCTTTCAGTCATTTTGCAAAACGGTTGCTAGGGTACTCTGTTTGGTTGCTTTGGAGTGGCTTGGCAGCTACCAGTGATGATACTCCAAAGGCTGCTTGACAATATAAACCAACCCCCATGTCTGTACGATGTTCTGATGCCGAGATATAGATTTTGCAAAACGGTTGCTAGGGTACTGTTTGGTTGCTAGGGAGTGGCTTGGCAGCTTCCAATGATGATACTCCAAAGGTTACTTGACAAAATTAACTAACCCCCATGTCTGTACGAAATAAAGTATGCGTGGAGGCGTGAATCATCATATAATAATGGGTGATTTACACTTGTGAAGACAAAGATTCGCATAATGACCTTTAATGACTTGCATAATAATGAGGCCTTTCAGTCAGGTAGGCTAAGAAAAAACCCTCTGTGATCATGTCTCAAGCTCATCATGGTGTATATCAAACATATAGAAAAAACAACAATACTGTGAAATATTATTATAATATAAAATAATGTTTTTCTATTATATACTTTAAAATATAATGTATTTCTGTGATGCAAAGTGTCTGAACAATTATGTTACGTCTATGGCATTTCATATAGTATTTTAGCTTAAAAGCATGCACATTTGGAGAAATATTGGTGGATTCTCATATGTTTATGTCAATTTTCTATACAGAGGAGTAATATTTATTCAATATTTATTGTCATCACTATGAGCGCTGGATACTGTGTTTTCAATTCATACTTGCAGCCGGAGGGCGCTCTGTGCACCTTTAGTCCACAAATGCCTCCTAAAGAAGAACAGTCATGTGACAATCCAGGAACTAACAGGCTTACAGAGATCGCAAACTATGGCTATTCAAAACACTTTTGAAGACAATAAATACACGATTGAGACGATGTATACATGTATTGCCTCAGAATTTGCGTCTGAATAGCGCTGGCTCTGTGGGCGTGGCCGCATTAGCGGATAATGAGCTGAATCACAGACGTCTGACATGTGTCTCTTTTCATACAGATTACATAAACACAGAATATTTGTTTTCGATTTGACTTACACATTTAAAACCTGACATTTCAATGTTTTTTTAGGCATAAGTCTCATTTTTGGGTCATTAGTATTCACTAAGTTACAGTTAATTTTCTGAGAACTATCAGATTGGACTTTGTTCAGAGGGAGACGAGAGATCACGCATCATGTTAGTTTTCTTTATTTTGCAAAAAGTACAACATTATGTTTTTAGTCTGAGTGTACACAAATAAAAGAAGATATTCTATAGTTTCAATTGATATATTACTTATGTCTCTATGACAAAAGATGACAGAGTATTTTAAGTCTGTTTTGCTGCAATGTGAAAATCCTGCAAAACGCGACGGCGCGTTGTTAATCGGAATGATAAAGTGATCAGATTATCGCACGCTCAGGAGCTCATTGTATTGTGATTCAGTGTTCAAATTATGTCATCCTACGTTCCTGAGGGCAGAAAACTGGAAACCCACTGTACATGTCTTTATTGTATTTATTTATTTATTTAATATTTAATCTCTTCCAGATTTTCTGGCTGTAATCTCTCAGATCAGCATTGTGAAATTGTGTCCTCAGCTCTACAATCCACAAACTCTGTCCTGAGAGAGCTGGATCTGAGTAACAATGACCTACAGGACTCTGGTGTCAACTTCATTTCTAATGGACTGAAGAGTCCAAACTGTCAGCTGCAGATACTGAGGTATTTAAGAACATATTATGGATAAAGTACAGTTAGACAGTCACAATGTTAATGTGTGTCTGTAGATGATCTGACTATTGATGTGAGTGTTTTCTGCTCTCTTTCAGACTTGTTTGCTGTAATCTCACTGCTCAGTGTTGTGACAGTTTGTCTTCAGCTCTACAATCCTCAAACTCTGCCCTGAGAGAGCTGGATCTGAGTAACAATGACCTACAGGACTCTGGTGTCAACTTCATTTCTGATGGACTGAAGAGTCCAAACTGTCAGCTGCAGATCCTAAGGTATTTAAAAACATATAATGGATAAAATACAGTCAGATGGTCACAATGTTCGTGTTTGTCTGTAGATGATATGTGTGTGTTTCAGCAAATTGAGCAAAATTGAGCAATTTGGGAGAAGCAGGATCCAAATCGTGCATACTAAAAAGTTCAGCTCACTTTCACCCCCATGAAAATTAGTCCCTTGATCACTGATCACTTCATAAGGTTGTCCTCGACGAGCTACAAAGTGACGTAGTGCCAACAAGAAACTGTCAGCATCAGCACTAGTCAGCAGATCTAAATGAACACACCTAGTGTTTTGACATTTGAAAAGTAGTCCCCATCTCTTCTCAGTCTTGAGGAGATCAAACTCAGATGAAATGTTATACAGTTGACTACTAGATGGAAAAAACAAAACATAAATCTATTAGATGGGGAAAAACAATCCCACTTATTTCAAAATCCTTTCTCTGGGCCTGTTGCAACAGCAGAAGTTCATTCTGAGTCAAAGGGTTCTCTTCAGCATTAGTGAGGCCACAGAACAAAGGCTTTCTTAGCTCTGCACCATCAACTGAGTCCTCAATCCTGTCAGGGAATCTTGGCCACTGTTCTTGGTCAGAATAAAGGAAAGAAGGGCCTTGACTCCAATGGTTAAGCTTGGCTAGATCAGTAAGGCTCTTGCTTCTGGTGATGTCATCAGCTGGACTGCTGTTTGTGTCAACATAGCACCATTGTTCAGGAGTAGAGTGCTCTAGGACAGGGGTCTCCAAACTCAGTTTAGCTCCAACCCCAAACTCTGCAGGACAGTGGCCCTCCAGGACTGAGTTTGGAGATCCCTGCTCTAGGATTTCTGAAATGTGATTAGCAACAAATACTGTAGCGACAAATATCAGAACGAATCCAGTTGAGGACAGCCATTGAACCACAGTTTTGTTTGCTGAATAAGCAGGTTAAGTTCCCCCTGCAACAAATTTGATACCTGAACGTCAGTGAGGGCAGCACACAAATCAAGATGAGGTTTGGAATTTGATTTAGGGGGGGGGCAACTCTTGATCGTGCCATCACAAAGGAGACTAGAACTTCACTCTCATGGTTTACAATCCTCGGGTAGGCTACTGACCCATAAGCTTGTTCAGAGTCATCACAAAATACATGCAACTCTCTCCTAATGGAATTACCATCAAGTTCAACAGGACCATATGATCTTAACAGTTCAATAGAAGTGATAGCAGGACTTTCACTGTATTTAGTTACCACTTATGGTACATTTGAACCCATAGTGTACTACAAGTGGTAACTAAATATAGTTTTTTTAAGTACAGAGATAGCATATTAAAAGCACATTTTAATTCATATTTCATGGTGTCTCAAAATAGCACAGTTGAGTACACTTAGATGTACTTAAGATTATCTTAAAGGTGCCATAGAATTTAAAACTGAATTTACCTTGGCATAGTTGAATAACAAGAGTTCAGTACATGGAAATTACATACAGTGAGTCTCAAACACCATTGTTTCCTCCTTCTTATATAAATCTCATTTGTTTAAAAGACCTCCGAAGAACAGGCAAATCTCAACATAACACCGACTGTTATGCAACAGTCGGGATCATTAATATGTACGCCCCCAATATTTGCATATGCCAGCCCATGTTCAAGGCATTAGACAAGGCAGTATGTATTAATGCCTGGAGCAGCACAGCCGAATCAACGGACTAGGTAAGCAAGCAAGGACAATAGTGAAAAATGGCAGATGGAGCAATAATAACTGATATGATCCATGATATCATGATATTTTTAGTGATATTTGTAAATTGTCTTTCTAAATGTTTTGTTAACATGTTGCTAATGTACTGTTAAATGTGGTTACCATTGTTTCTTCCTGTATTCACGGAGACAAGACTGTCATTATTTTCATTTTTAAAACACTTGCAGTCTGTATAAATCATAAACACAACTTCATTCTTTATAAATCTCTCCAACAGTGTGTAATGTAGCTAACGGAGCACTATCAAACTCATACAGAATCAAATGTATACATCCAAATAAATACCATACTTTACACGATTAGACATGCTGCATGACAAACACTTTCTAAATATCCATTTTGAGGGTTATATACTGTAGCTGTGTGAACTTTTTTTATGCTGTTTAAGGCAGTCGCGAGCTCGGGGGTGGGGATCGCGACTATTTAAAGGGGAAGCAGGCTGAATCGGCGCATTTATAATGATTCCCCAAAATAGGCAGTTAAAAAATTAATTTAAAAAAAAATCTATGGGGTATTTTGAGCTGAAATTTCACAGACACATTCAGGGGACACCTTAGACTTATATTACATCTTGTGAAAATGCGTTCTAGGGCACCTTTAAGAAGTACTAAAGAAGAATTTTTAGTATATTAAGTACAAAATTAGTGCACGAAAATAGATCACTTTAAGTATATTATAGAAGTGTAGTTTTTTCCACCTGGGTGCACATGGCGGTGACTTTAACTCAGGATTAGCTTGCTCATTATGCTGCTCCTGCAGACAATATCACAGTTCTTGGGTTAATGCTGCAGCTGACTCTGTCACAGTAGAAGGGGCAGGTAAGTCCATATTAGGTGAGGACATGAATGTTGGCTACTTGCTTTAGATGACCAAGAACTTCCTGAAGCGCACATTCAATTAACTTTACTATTTATCTGCTTCACACTTTGGCCCAATTCCATAACAAGCTCCTTCATCTACTGTAATACAGGGTCACAAAGTTCAGAAAACTCTTTTCAATAGATTTAGTACTGCTCTGGACTGGGGCTGAGGAAACTGAAGGACTGCTTCAAACTAGAAAGTGTCCTCTCATAGTCCTCAAGATAGACTGGAGGCTTGGTCTGTCTTGAAGACTGTCAACGAGATGATACATGGCATTGGCTAATTGATTGATCTTGGTCCATTGGAATGCTCAGCTCCGGCTCAAAAGACCATGTAAAAGACTCTTAGGATACTGCTGAATCACAGGGGTACCATCACAATGGAGCGTCAGTTAAACCACCTTGAGGCAACATTTTAAAGTTTTATTTTCACCAATGACAGTACATAAGTAATTTCATGGGTGCATCAGACTGGTTTAATTGTACACAGCACCATGTCACAATTCCTGAGCAGCAAAGACAAGAAAAGGAAGTAAACCACTCTACTGAAGCAAGCCTTCTTAAAGGCCACTAATTGAAGTCACAACAGGCTGCAGCTGTCAAAAGTGGGCGGGGTTTCAGTGACATTAACAGTTTTATATGGATTTTCAACATGGTCCACATGTGTGTCTGTAGATGATCTGACTGTGTGTGTTTGTAGATGATCTGACTGTGTGTGTCTGTAGATGACCTGACTGTTGTGTGTCTGTAGATGATCTGACTGTGTGTGTCTGTAGATGATCTGACCGTGTGTGTCTGTAGATGATCTGACTGTGTCTGTCTATAGATCATCTGACTGTGTGTGTCTGTAGATCATCTGACTGTTGTGTGTCTGTAGATGATCTGATGTGACTGTGTGTGTCTGTAGATGATCTGACTGTGTGTGTCTGTGATCTGACTCTGTGTCTGTAGATCATCAGACTGTGTCTAGATCATCTGACTGTGTGTGTCTGTAGATCATCTGACTTTGTGTCTGTAGATCATCTGACTGTGTGTGTCTATAGATCATTTGACTATGCGTGTCTGTAGATCATCTGACTGTGTGTCTGTAGATCATCTGACTGCGTGTCTGTAGATCATCTGACTGTGCGTATCTGTAGATCATCTGACTGTGTGTGTCTGTAGATCATCTGACTGTGTGTGTCTGTAGATGATCTGACTGTTGTGTGTCTGCAGGTTGTCTGGCTGTATGGTGACAGAGGAAGGCTGTGGTTATGTGTCTTCAGCTCTGAGTTCAAACCCCTCACACCTGAGAGAGCTGGATCTGAGCTACAATCACCCAGGACAATCAGGAGTGCAGCTGCTCAACCTCAAAATGGAGGATCCAAACTATAAACTGCAGATACTCAAGTATGTCAAACACTAATAATGACAAACTGAACGTGTGTGTGAATGATGCAGATCTATGTTAATGTGTGTTTGTGTGTTCATAGTGTGGATCATGGAGGAGAGGTCATGATGACAGCAGGACTACGAAAGTGTAGGTCTACACACACACACACACACACACACACACACACACACATGTCATGAATGCTGGAGAGTCTGTGGAAGATGTGCTATTGGAGGTGGCCGAACGTGTGGGACATGAGAATATTGTTTCTGCGTCCTGAATGAACAAAGCGGTGGTGGTTTTTCTCGAGGATAAACAACTAGATGAACAATTAGCGACAAGTATTTGAACCGTGGTGTCAACAAGTATTTATGTTTTAAATTCACAGACTCTTAATGTGTCAGTATGATGCATGTATGAAGGCAAGTCGTATATGTTATAAATGAGCACAAGTGAGATGCGTTTTGTTTTGAATGTGGTGCTCTAAGGCACGTAAGGTTATCTTGTCCTCTTAGAGCTGAGGCAGGCCTGAATGAAATCAAAACTGAAGTGCAAGTGAATCCACATGAAGATCAAGTGATTAATACTGAGAATGTAAGGAATGATGAGGAGATTCCTACTAGAGTGTTGACTTTTGAGAATGAGCAAATGGTTGAAGGTAGGGCTGTAACGATTCCTCAATTAAATTCAAATACTCGATTATTAAAGGTGCCATCGAAAGAAAAATTGAATTTACCTTGGCATAGTTGAATAACAAGAGTTCAACATGGAAATGACATCCTACGTTGTACGATAGGCCTGGTTTGGCCTCTGAACGCGGCGCTCGCTGGAGTCGGCTGGATGCTTTGCATCGATGGCATCGACCTATTGTACCCAGCATTCTCTCCATGTCTTCACGCTGTCCTCCTTCCTGTGTTCACCACGGTGGTGTGAACACCTTTAATCTTCGACCGTTGTGTCGGACGAAACCGTTTTAGGGAGATTCGGCGCTATATAAGGTGGCTTTGATCAACGCGCGCTCTCTGGTAAACAAAACTTTTTTATTAAATTACTTTTTTACTTCACTTCAGTACTTCTGAAGTTCAGTTGTTTCTGCTCTCTTTGGACAACCCAGTGGTTTTTGCAATTATATATCGGCCACCTCATGTACACAAGGATTTTCTCAATGAATTTGCTGAATTTATGGGGGAAATTGTCACTACATTTACATTTATGCATTTGGCAGATGCTTTTATCCAAAACGACTTACATTGCATTATACTATACATTTGTATCTGAGTATGTGCAATCCCTGGGATCGAACTAGCAATGCCAAGGTCATGGGTGCCATGCTCTAACCACTGAGCTACAGGAAAGTGGTTGATTCTATCACTAATCATGATAGAACCTTGATTTTAGCGGATTTTAACATTGACGTCTGCTGTGACTCCAAGCCATTTTCAAAACTTTCTTAATCTACTTGACAGTTTTGTTTTTGAGCAATGGGTGTCTGGACCAACTCATGTTCAAGGACACACTTTGGACTTGATTTTATCCTGTGGTTTAACAGTATTGGACATTAATATCAATAATGCAGGCTTGTCTGATCATATGCCTATATTGTTCTCTATACCTTTGGATGGGAATACTCAAAGACATTCTCCACTTTCACGCTGGACTCGTATCATCACTGGCCATTCAAGTGATGAATTTTCCACTATGTATTTACATCAAAGTGCCAATCATTATATGAATTCCTCTACGTGTCAATATAGAACAATGCTACCTGTTCTAATATTTTAAATTCTATTGCACCACTAAAGGTGAAAAAACATAAGCACAATTCAATCCCTTGGCAAAATTACTTTACCCGTTCTCTCAGACAGACCTGTCGAAGGGCTGAACGTAAATGGAAAAAAGACAAACTACAAGTGTCATATGAAATTTTAAATGACTCTCTTTCTGCCTATCAGTGACCTGCTAAGGCTGCAAAGTGTAGTTATCTACAGTTAATTTTAAAAAAATAGCCATAAACCAAATATCCTTTTATTCACTATTCAATATGTTCTTAACCCAAATGTTAATTTGTAAACTATCAGCAAATGTTTATTTAAAAGTGAACTAATCCTTTAATAAAAGTGAATAAGTGTAGCACTAAATCTGGTAAAATGTTACACATTTGTCTTTATATTGTTTTAAAATACATTCTTGACAAACAAGTAAATATATTTACATATAAACCAATACCAGTAAACATTTCTTTACCAATTTCAATACCGTAGTAAAATTGTAACTAATTGTAACTATTTTAATAACTTTTTAAATGTAACTATTTGAAAAGAAAGTATTAAATACGTTTTTATTATTGCTGTTAATAATTATAAGTTAATAATGCATTTAAACATTAGCATGTAGTCTTCAAATATTGTTCAATAAAGTAAAGATTGATCAAGATCAAAATGAATCGTTAGTAATAAAAAAAAAAAAAAAGAACAGTTTTTGTTTAGGGCTCCAGAAGTCTAGGACCGACACTGCTAGTGAGGTCTGAATCTCTATCTCTGTTCAACAGCTTTCACTGGATTAGTGAGGACATTTGTGAATCTGGAGGACATTTTCTGTAAACACACAGACACATCTTCACTGTTGTTGTTCTTGATGTTTCTCTCTTCTTGTGTTCAGATGCCTGTGATCTCACACTGGATCCAAACACAGCACACCCTGAACTCGTTCTGTCTGATGGGAACAGGAAGGTGACACGTTTAGAAGAGGATCAGCCATATCCTGATCATCCAGAGAGATTTAATGAGTTTGAGCAGGTTCTGTGTAGGGAGAGACTGACTGGACGCTGTTACTGGGAGGCTGAATGGAGCGGATATAGAGCTGAAATATCAGTGACATATGAAGGAATCAGCAGGAAAGGAGAGAGTTATGACTCTGAGTTTGGATTAAATGACAAATCCTGGAGTCTGTACTTCTCTGATAGAGGATTCACTGTCTATCACAATAACAGGACTGTTACACCTGCTGTCCGTTCATCCTCTAATAGAGCAGGAGTGTATGTGGACGTGTCGGCCGGCTCTCTGTCCTTCTACAGCGTCTCTGACACACACACACTCACACACTTACACACATCCAACACCACATTCACTGAACCCCTCTGTGCTGGATTTACGGTTTATTCCTCAGTGTCTCTGTGTGATATTAAAGGATAGAGAGACACTCTGTAAATCCTCTTTCTGATATTCACACACACTCATCAAATCTCACTTCACTACATTTGTATTCATTCATTTTTAATTCATGTTTTTCATTGCCATCTAGAAGTTACACATCTAGATCAGACACACACACTGTTCTGAATCTGGAATAAACAAAGTAATAAAGTTGCTTTAATATTCATATTGTAAATTGTTCATCAGATTGAATAAAAGCACATTTGAGACTCATTTAATCCTGAACTGGTTTGTGAATGACTGATGTGAACTGATGACAGTATGAATGATCATGAATGTGATTCAGATCAGCAGAATGAAGAAATCCTGTCGTCTCTTGATAGTGTGAAGAAGAGAGAGAGAGAGAAAAGTGAAAGTTCAGAAACAGCTGTTTAACGTTCAAACTGAGCTGAAAATGAGCGTATTTCCAAAGGATTCATGGACACTGTGTTGATCCACTGCGTCCGTTGGGATTTGACACAAATGATGATCGTTCATGGCTGATTTCAACATCTATTTCAGCATCAGCAACATCACTAACAGTGGTTTAGTTCAATAGCAGAGCTGCTCTCTATTTCTCCTCAATAATAACAGCTCTGAACTCTTTTGACCCTTTAAGCCCTGAAGTCATTTTTAGAGTTGATTCTGAGTGACACACACAAGGAAACACTCATAACTCAAAAACTATAGCAAGAAGAGTCAAAAGATCAGTATTGTTTGATAGAAACATTTGGACATTCTCATGCTGAGAAACTGCTGATAAAAACCAGCAAATATGTAATGTTTATTATAATTTTACATATCTTTGTTATATGACATGCAATAACTCAGGAAGTTCCTCTACATGTGAGCTTCATCTGGACCAAATCTGATAATAAATCAATCAAAAGTTACAGCATTTGGAACAAGGAAGCCTCTTTTTTTGGCTCTTGATGCCCCTAATGGGCATTTTTAAAATTGTACCTTCATGAGGAATATCTGGTGATCGTCGGACGCTTTGGATTAATCGGGAGCATCCACTGTAAGGAATCAAGACATCACGTGACATAAACACCTCATCTTTATGTTATTATCATATGGGTCTTGCGGGGCCTCAAGTTTAGTCAAAGCCTAAAATAATTATATAATTCTACTCCATTTCAAACGACACATGATGTTTTTGACATAGTACATACATACATACCTACACAAGCACATCACAGTGTATGAGTGTTAGTTATTATCTTCAACTGATATTGAAGTTAGAACTGAATACACTAATGTCGTGTGTAACTTTAGAGACGATTCCTAAATTTGTGATTCATCCAGTGTCAAGCAACTTTATGCCAGTATTTCACAGACAAATTAAGCCTATATTATCATTGAATGACATATTGAAAAATGGAAAACTCTTTATGCCTTTTGGCCGTTCATTTACAAGTTCTTTGTGGTCTGAAAACGCAAACTTTTAAAAATGGGTTTAAAAGTGCAAGTTTCTCTGTGCAAATTGCAAAAAATAAAAAAATAAATATATAATCTGGGGGTAATCATGGACAGTGATTTCAAATTTGAAAAACATAAACTCTGTGGTTAAAGCCAGTTATTATCAATTAAGGCTTTTATCCAAAGTCAAAACTTTTTTTATCATTGAAAGATTTTGAAAGGGTTATACACATCTTCATTTCCTCTCTTGGATTATTGTAACACCTTGTATGTTGGTAACAGTCAGACTTCTCTCTCATGCCTGCAGTTGGTGCACAATGCCACAGCTTGACTATCACAAGATCTACTTAGGTACAAACATTCTTTCAAACATCTTCTTTTGTGTTCAGCAGAACAAAGACATTTACACACATTTGGAACAACTTGAGAGTGAGTAAATGACGACAGTTTTTTTGTGAACTGTCCCTTTAAGACAGTATTATGCCTTTGATCAAATAGGACATTTAAACAGCTTTTATAAACCCCTTATAAAATACATTACTAGTGTACATCTTGAAACAAAACAATGGCATATTTTAAGAAGCACAAGCTGCTTTCAGTTAAAACAGCTCAAACATGCATTTTACTCTGAGACTAGATTTAAGGCTTCTCTGTCACGGTTCACTATTATAAGAACATGTTCACATTACAGTAAACTACTGTGTGCTTCATTGCTCCACCTACTGTCCATTAGTGGCATGAACACGACTGGAGACTGATACAACATGACTGAACTGAAACAACATTATCTGCCCAAGATCTTAATGCTACAATTATGGTTCATTATTTTCAATGTTTGAACATCCAAGTTCAGCATTATTAAGCTAGTCCCAGACTAAAAAGTGCTTCAGCTGTTTGAACTGAACCCAGTTTGCCCTGACGTATCTTAAAGTGTCACACTGCCATAGTTTTATCTCCAGATGAACACCAGACATGTTTTTTACAAAGCGCAGTTAGAAAAGCCACTTAAATGTCCTGATTGAACGAAGGCTTCATCCTGGCTCAGTCATAACCCCATTGTTTAAACCAGACCTTAATATTGAAGTGTCATGACTCTATGCTGCTTTAGTGACGATATAAACTGAATCTAAAGTTTACACACATTTTACTGAATCTGTCAAAGGTTGGACATTAACAATAGTCAATCTAAAAGATGAAAATGTCTTTATTAAAATAATTTATTCCTTAAATCATATCAAATAAATAAGTCATTATGTATAAATAAAAGTTTTGAACTCTACTGTGTGTCTTTACTCAGATAATCCACAGCTGTTCTGATAGTTTCTGATAGTCGAGTCTCTTTTTGTCCTAAACAGATTCATTCCCCACAGTTCTTCAGTAACTGTCACTGTATCATTTCATCATTTCACACTCAAACACAACTATAGAAAACACAGCAGTTATGTGTTACAACTCCAGTGAGCAGCACATCGCACACAAACCCATCTACATCACACACACACACACAAACACACAAACACACAAACACACGCACACACACACACACACACACACACACACACACACACACACACACACACACACACACACACACACACACACACATCCTCCTTCCCCCTGACTCAAGTCACTGAAAGTTCTCCAGGAAGGCATATTCTATGTATAATGTATCTATTGTTTTTTCTTTCATGTTTGGTATCATTTTAAATGTCTCGGTGTGATTGGTAAAATGGTTTAAATTTCACAGCAGTCACTAGTATTATGAAGAATGTTGAAAACTAAGGAGAATTCTGTCCTCCTTTTGGGTGTTGAAACACCCACTCCTCTTCCCCAAAACAGGTGTTGGTGTAATAACTATTTACAATTCTTTTGTTCTGGTCTGTAAAGTGCAAAGCAGTCATGGGGGATCTTCTGTAGCCAGAGACCCCCATACAGTTGTAGCGAATTAACTCAAAGGGGAAATATTAATAATTATTCATAACTCATTATGATTATTAATTATGATTAATTATGAACATGTAAATCCGTTAATTGGATTGACTGGATGTAGCTACATTAAGATTAATATTACAATCAATTAACCTGTTAGTCCAGTGAACACTCAGTGTTGATTGTTTATTAATTCTAAGAAGTGTTATTTTCCAGGTTATGGAAAAATAACATTCTTATTGTACCATATCTACATCGGGATCTAAATCACTTAAGAGGCACTTTATTAGCAGACAGAGTCAGAACCAAACATGTATTGTGCACAATCTTTATTAACTAACTCACAAACACATAACTAAACTAACAAACACATAACATAACATACACAAAGGGTCACACACATACGTAGGTCAGAATGAGTAATGATGGAGTTGAACCGGAAGAAGTACTGTTACTAGAGCTAAAGGAAAAGTCAAAGACAATCTGGAAAAGAATCATCAGTTTCTTTTAGCCATAACAAAGGTAAGTCTTACAAATCAATACTAAATCGCTGTTTAGTGTTAAAATGTACGTTACTTGCACGATGCCTTTAGGCTGAGGAGCGTCGGATCGGCAGGTCGAGGAGAGATCTTGAGGATTTCATCTGAAGTTGTTGCCAGTATTTTCTATGTTGGATGTCGAGCACATGGCTGGTTTATAGGCTGAGGCCAGCAGGCCTAGGCCTAACAGGCTTTGGCCTGAAGTGGCCTTCGGCCAAGAGGGTTCTGTTCAGTTGTCCACGAGGCAAGGAAAGAGAGGGAGTGGCATTGTTCGCTGGCTTTTAACCTCTGGTCAAAGTCACACCTCTCAGTTGTTGACCGGACCAATGAAGATGTTGTAATTCCGGGTGACAACACCCCTTCTGTCAGGGCTTTTACAACTCAGAATGATTAACAAGCTGAGTTCTTGAATAAGAACTATTAAAAATTCTTGTAATACTGATGTGTTGCACAGGTATGGACAGTGCCGGCCCGAGCCTCTTGGGGGCCCTAAGCAGCATTTGATTTGGGGGCCCCCCTCCCACCACGTGAAGTCACCTGTGGTTGAAGATTATTGACACAAATGTCACACTATAATGTTACATTATAAATGAATACAGTGAGGTTATGTATTAATACAAAATAAATAATAAAAAAAATGTCACAAAACATGAAATAAATAATTAGCAAATGCAAATGTGCATTAAATGTGCAATCTTTTAAATAAAACCAAAATAGACAAACATCTATGCAGGAAGTAATGCAGGACTAATGAGTAGATCTACATTAACACTTCAGCTACTACTATTAACTACTATAGAATCAAGTTTAACTAATCAGTAAGTAATATCAAATTTAGAAGATAGTTCCTTATTAACTAATCAGTAATTACCTAATGATATTACCATCATTAATAACTATTAACTAATGGACAAATTGTAAAGAACATTAGCATGTGTCTGAGATGTAATCAGTCATAATTTTTACTTTGAATATAATCATAAAATGCATCATTAATTACTCAAGTGTTAGCTAGTCACTATGCAGGAACTACTACTGATCACGAACCATTATTTTAAAGTGAAAAACATGTTTTTCACTTTAAAATAATGGTCCTGATCACTAGTAGTTCTTGAAGAAAATGACTAGGTACTTGATTAATTAGCGATGCATTTTATGACGATGTTGAGATTAACTACTAGTGGTCTGCACCATTATTTTAAAGTGAAAAACATGTTTTTCACTTTAAAATAATGGTCCTGATCACTAGTAGTTCCTGCATAGTGACTAGGTAACACTTGAGTAATTAATGATGCATTTTATGACCACACTGAGAGTAAAAAAAGACAATTGCTCACATCTCAAACACTTTAATGTTGTGATTAGTAATTAATTAGTAATTCTTTATAATTTCTCATAGTTACCTATTAGTTATTATTGATGCCAGTGTCATTCTCTAATTATTGATTAGCTAATAAGGAACTATCTTTGTCCTAAATTTGATATTACTTACTGATTAGTTAAGCTTGTTTCTATTAGTTAATAGTAGTAGCTCAAGTGTTAATGTAGATCTACTCATTAGTCCTGCATTACTTCCTGCATAGTTACTTATTAATGACGGACCATTATTCTAAAGTGTTACCGAGGATAGCACTGCTACATCACTCGCCACCATATTAATAAATAAATAATAAAGAAATAAAGAAATATGGCATCCCTTTCAACTTAAACTGATATCTATAATCAATACGTGAAATACACCTAGATAAATGTATATTAATAATGCGATTTAACTTTAGCTCTGGTGATGGCTTATATAAGATCATGAGTCATGACTAGCTGCTACCTCAAGTGACCTGAGCACAATTTGTGCTGCTGCACAAAACATTCTGTAAATAATTATGCAAACATACCTTTATCTTGCTCTTTTTTCTCCTCCTCTGTCTTTTTCTTCTTTCTTTTTTCGGCACCAGAGGGATACATCCTTTTTTGTGACATGGCTTATCATTTATAACATTTATTACAGTGACGTGCACTTGCGCGCCGGCGCGAATTGTCAATGCACATGAGGTGTCTATGCGCAATTGCGCATGACTCAAACGCTAGCAGACACAGCAGCAGTTGTCGGCAAATCAGAATTTTCTTGTCTCGAATTATTTATTCATTCGTATTCATTCATTCATTCATTTATATCACTTGTTTAAGTTATTTAATTGTAAAAATTGGCCTATTGGCCAGGGGGCCCCAAGCAGCCACTTAGTTCGCTTATGCCTCGGGCCGGCCCTGGGTATGGACATACCACATACACAAGCATTTAAATCTTCCCGCTACGAACGTATAGACACTAAACATGGCATGACTGAAGTTACCTTAAATGTCATAAAACTTAAAAATCATAAAACATGTAAATACAATGACTGCAATACAACACAGTAATAATAGATACCATTTCCTGGGAATATGCATGTTCATTTATAGAATTAATGCAGTAAAGTCTTTGTTCTGTGTGGAAAATGCAGGGAAGATGCGGATTTCCTGTGTCTCTTCTCTGCTCTCAATGTGGCAGCACATTCCTCGGTGTAATAAACTTGTAACTGAGAACTTCTCAGGGGATGGGGACAGTCAGATCCCAGAGTGAGCTTAAAACTATTGGTGAACTAACAAATAATTGTGTCTGATTGGTCTTAGTCATTACACAGTGATGGGTTTGTGTCTTAAAAACACTAATCCACCACTGTGTGTATATTCAATTGTTATTCTTAAAGTCATCTTTGAGCAACTGATGTTATGTATTTATTATTTCTGAATTGGCTTCTAATTGTCCAACTATTTAATTGGCATGATACATTTTTACTTGACAAATAAATATTATTCTTGATTTATTCTGCATTATTCTTAATTCATTATTTCTAGTAGATTAAAGCGAAGGTATTACCACAAATCTACTCTCCTGAAATCCAAAAACTTCTGCACCATCTCAAACAAATGTTTCATAGTCTGCACAAGGCCGCTCTCACTCTGAATCTCAAGAAGTGTAAGTTCATCTGTTCTTCACTTGACTACTTAGGCCATACCATCACAGCGGACGGAGTAAAGGTGAATTCAGACAAGGTGGATGCAATCAGAACATACCCTACTCCCAAGTCCTTAAAAGAAGTACAATGATTCCTAGGACTTGCGGCTTGGTACCATCGTTTTATTCCTGACTTCTACACTAAAACAGCACCTTTACATGCGCTGAAGAGGAAAGATGTGAAGTGGAAGTGGACAGATGAGTGTCAATGTTCATTTGACATCATCAAAGACAAACTCACTAGAGCACCTGTTTCAAGTACACCTAACTTTGATTCTTCTTTTAAAGTACAGACCGATGCAAGTGATGTGGGCTTAGGAGCTGTATTGACACAGGAAGTGGATTGACAAGAGAGAGTTGCTGCATATGCATCCCATTTGCTCAGAGGTGCTGAGACATCCTATTTGAATGTCTAGTGGTAGTATGGGCTGTAGAGAAGTGGCACCATTGGCAGAGCTTTCGAGGTGATCACTAATCATGCATCCTTAGTCTGGCTTTTCCAACATCCAAAACCCTCATCCAGACTGGAAAGATGGATGATCAGACTACAAGGATATCACTTTACTGTACGGTATTGAAAAGGACAATGTAATGTTGTGCCTGATGTGTTATCCAGGAGAGATGAGGCTGAATCACTGACTGTGTTGTTGCACACACCAGCTAAGCGTGGTTTAAATTCTGTCACTTATGATCTGCCATTGGATCGCTGATGAACAGAAAAATGACCCAGAGTGCCAAGAGATCATGGTTAAAGCCAAGACCCAGAAAACCACTGTAGAGTATGGAGCGATCAACACACCATTGTAACAGTTACTCTTCCAGCCCTGCATGCCAGGACCTGTAATGTCTGGCTTCCCCCCTGAGCGATATCACCCCATCTGCACCATCTGCTCTTTACACACACTTCAAAGACACTTTGGAGACAGGCCACTAGAACCATACATTGTCTATAAAGCTGGATTCTTTGCTATTAATTTATTGACAACCTTGTCTAAATGAATGAACATGCATCTCCCCCGTGCATTTTGTGCATTATATTGGTTTGTATATTGTTCTTTGGTATATTGTAAAGTGTTATAAATGCATGTGATGATACTTCTTGATATTGCAGTCCATCTAGGTGGTGTTTAATATCAAATTACTCCTTGTTTAATGACTTACATTTTGGTGGACATCACAATATCATAGAATGCATTGTATGTTTGTTATCAACAAACATACAATGAGTATGTTTGAGTATATCAGAGTATAAATAGACACAAACCTACTCATTAACCACAAAAGCGTCAAATTAACAACGAACATTTTGCTGTCATTTCTTCATTCAACGCAGAAGATATTGATTACAACTTCCACACCATTGGACTGAATCCTCAAGGATTTCTCCTGAACCTGCAGATCTGGACGCTCAACAGCCAAGGCATTTGCAAGTATCGTTTGAACACTAAACAGTGATTTAGTACTAAGATTTTGAACCCCTTTAACAAAGGTGCTTTATAGTATTGAAACTGATGGTTCGTCCATCGATTGTTATTTTACTCTTTCCATTGTTTCATTCCCCTGTTATGATATGGTTCAGATTCATTTTTCACTCTCTCACTGGGTGAATGGTATGTTTGTGTTTGTTAGTTTAGTTATGTGTTTGTGATTTAGTTAAATAAAACTTGTGTGCACACTCTTGCAAGTTGATTCTGGTCTGCTTATAAAACCAATGTCCCTGATAACTATTCAATCACAGCTACGTGCTAAGAAAGTGATATTTTTCTGTGGCCACGGAAAAATATCCTTCTTGAAAAGTTGATAGACGATCAATACTGAGTGTTCGCTGGCCGAACAGATTAACTGATTGTAATATTAATTCAGCTACATTAAGTTCATTTGATTAACTAATTAAAATATTTATAATTAATTATAAAGAGTTATGATTAATTAGTAATATTTCCCTTTTGAGCTAATTTGCTAACAACACAGATCTTAAGAGAACCCACTATGTTTTTAAAAATGAGGTTTTATTTAGGAGTGTTACAGACTCCAAAGATTTTCAGAAGATGGAGAACACCAGCCTTCATTGTGTCTGACAGAGGTACACAATTTACCTCAAAACTCCTGGACCAAGTATGTAAGCAGTGGCATGTAACACAAAAACCACCGCGTACCATCCTCAATTACACCTCACTGAACGGGTCATTCGAAATTTAAAAACCACTATACCTGGGATCAGTGGATATGTGAGTTCAGATTTGCACTAAATACCACATGGCACGAAAGTACAGGGTACTCACCTTCTGAGATAGCACTAGGACGACAGCTGAAAGGTCCTCTGCATAGAGCCTTACAGAATCCACCAGATCCTGACCAACCAGCCTATAGTACTCTAGAACGCCAAAAATTTCTATACGAGTCAGTAAGAGAGAATGTAGAGAAGGCACAAACTAAACAGAGAAAATACTACAACCTCAAGAGAAGAGCTCAAAACTTCAATGAGGGTGATTTAGTTTGGGTGCGAACACATCCTCTCTCTCGTGCAGATGATGCTTTCATGGCTAAGATCTCACCTAAATGGAAAGGCCCAGCTAAGATTTTTGAAAAAGCTAGGACCTGTAAATTACAAGGTAACCATGTTAACTGATCCTACTCAGGTAGACACGTATCATACCCAGAATTTAAAATTTTGTTCCATGGGTCAAATTTTTAAACCACGGGGAGGGGTATGTAACGGTCTGAACATTACCCATTTTTTAATTGTATTTTTCACTGTCTATTACATAAAAAGAGATATCTGGTTCAAGTGTAATTCAACTAGGAGCCACTTGAGGGCGCTAGTGCACAATAGCTACCAGATATAAGCCTAGTCACGTACGAGCAAGTCAGGTCATTTGGTAGAGGGAAACCGCATGCATGGTTGAACTAGCACTACTACTAGCATCTACTCATTTTAAAGTCCTGTTTTGAGAACTCTTTGAGAGTTTACACTCAAAACGTGAATACTGGCCGACTATGTTAACTTGGTGTATTTGTAAAAAACATAGACTGATGTGAGCTATTTTGCCTTCTCTTTTGTAGAAAGGACTTTTTTCCATCTCATGTCTCAGCTCATTGCTGTCACAATTATTCACATGCACGTCTCCAGGGTAGCACGAGTAGCATGGAAAATGTGTAAGACCATGTTTTAGCGAGGCTACGGCACGTGGCGTAATCAACACAGCGTTTAGCTCAGTGAGGCACCAAACGCCACTGACTGTCTTCACTTCTCACTCACTGGATTATATCTCTTAAATTACATTGTGGATTTACACTCATCTCAACACCATCATCATTCCAGCTCATCTAAAGTTGATCATTGACAATAAAGTTTCATTTATTGACTGCACAGAGACAAAGACTGCTTTTTTGCTTATTGGTTATTTTTGTGGCAATTAATTATATGCACTGGTGGGAATAAAAAAGGAAAAAATGATATTTGTTGGGTGAAGTGGTTTGGTTTGTTTGTTTGTTTATTTTGGAGAACACTGCTATTCCTACAAAGTATGGAATAAAGTTTCTGTACCACGTGTTTTAAAAAAAATGCAGGCAGTGTGACTGTTGAGGATTGAGCAATTGAGTTCCACAGAAATGGCATTTTTCAGGTCTGTGAAATGTCTCGGTTGTGAGATGTAATCAGATGTAGTTTAGTATGTAATTTGTTTATCTTGATATTCTTGTTGAAACGTACCAAAAAAAGGGCTTGTGGGCTGGTTTGGGGCATTATACTTCCAGGCTGAAAATGGGCCTCCCTTACCCCCAACTGACCTTCCAATCCTTCAATCCAAGACCAATCTTCCTCCTCCGCCCCTTTCAGATGGCAATAAAAACTGAGGTATGCAGTCATTTTCACTATTCTACCAGACCAGACTTGACAAAAAGCTTCACACTTTCCAACAAGGTAAGGCAATTACAATTACAATTACTTATATTAACATTAAATCAGGGCCAGTATATATAACACTTCTTAGAAATACTCTTAAAGGGTCATGAAACCCCAGAACACATTTTTGGAGATCTGAACAGATATGTACAGGTTGCATGTCACTGAAAACACTAATAGCACTCATACCCCTGGTTTCATAGATGAGGCTTAAGATAGTCCTAGACTAAAATCCATATTTGAGCAGTTTTTTTACTAAAAGCAACTTTTACTGACAGATCTTAAAATATGTCAGTGCCATTGTTTTGTCTCAAGATGCACACCAGTATTTTTTTCTAGTGTACATTTATAAGAGAGACATAAATATCCTGATTGAACTAAGGTCTAATCCTGGCTTAGGCTAAGCCCTGTCTGTGAAATCAGGCCATAAGGTTTATCAACAAATGGAAATTGGTTATTTTTGCATTTTTTCAGAGCAATTTTGAACTTCCTGTTTGAAAAGCAAAGTCGAAGTTACATCAAAAAATCTGATACGTCACCGGGTTCTCTGCATTTATTCATGAGAAAGTGCGTGTTCAGTCCAATCCCTGCGCATATGATTATAATTGCAGTATTATGCATGCATGAGGAAGTATTGGTAACACTTTATAATAACATTCTGTTATAAGTCACTTATTAATTATTAGTTAACGATGAACTAATCATTTACAAAAACAAAAGTGTCATTATCTCAATATACAAAGTGTAACGGGTAGATAAATGTAATCACAATAATTTATTTAAAACATTACAAAAAGCAGTATAAAGAACAGACAAAATGACACGTGCTACAGTACCAGCTCTCTGACAGCAAAACATAATTTTGTGAGAGTTACAGAATGAAATTAAAGTGTTTAATTGCTGCGAACATTCCCCTTATCTGCATTTCCTTCCTTTTATTCCTCCACAGTGTTGTGTTGCAACACAGCAACTCAAATTCCGCATGTTGCATACAGTATAGGGTGGTTGCAAATCAAGTAACAGCCAATAAGGAGTGAGGTTTGATGTCACTATCGCAAATCTGCATCGTTGTAATTTGAAACGCCAATTTTAAATGGATGAGACAGCAGAAATGTGCGATTATAAACTTTTAATGATTTTATTATGGAATAAGAATCTTTTTCTCACACGGTGGGATCGTAAGACTTCTGAAGAATAAAATGCATGAAATAATGGACAACGTTTATGATCAGCTTATGGTGCATTTTCATATGGTGAGGAGCTGTTCCATGAAAAACAAAATATAAATTAAAGGTGCAATATGTAAAACAAAAAATATCCAAAATATCAAAAAACCACTAGGCCAGCATTATATATTTTGTTCACTTGAGTACTTACAATATCCAAAATGTTTCCAACTATTTGTAAATCATAAGAAAATTGCAATTTTAACCAAGGCTGTGTGAGGAGTCGCCTGTCAATGGACCCTTTGCTAAGCCCCACCCTCCTTAGTTACGGTTGCTACGCCTGTCAAGCTTTCGCGCCTGGCAAGTCATTAACAGTATGTATGCACCGATGTCAGACATTTCCAAGAAGATAATTAGTCATTTTTGGCGAACAGGTGAAATATCTGAGAGAGCAAGACAAAAGGGACTGCAGTATGCATTCGAGGCATATATCCACGACATAATATGCAACCGATTCGAAAATAATTTGATCAAAATTGAAGCTAAAGCTCCCAGCGCGAGCAGCAGCCGCCTCATACGCTGACATTTCAAATGGAAAACACAATTTATTGAGGAAAAGCTTTGTTCATCCACAGCAGGTTAAGTGAAATTTGTGAAAATAACCTAATAATTATAAATCAAACAGCTTATCCATAAGTCTTGTGGAATAAACATAAGACATTAGCCTGACCACTTTGCAATGATAACATTCTCCCGCTTATATTTTTAGCACGCCAGGCTTCTCCGTCTTGCCTTTAATCATCTTATTTCACGTTCAAATATATGCATTATGAACAAAGAACCGTCATTATTTCCAAGCAATGATGTGCTGAGTTAGCTAGCTAGCTAACCTACCCGTCAGATTGTCCTACTCGGGCTTACTGCATGTGCGCACATCAATATTACATCATTGTTGTCATGATAAATAACACAACATTACTGTATTTGCATTATTGTAAGGGTAGGTTTAGTGTTTGGGGTAGGTGTAGACATTAACAACGCACAATCTGATAAGTAGGATGTGGCGACCAGGGCGGGCGAGAGCCGTGAGGGAACGGCGCGAGGCCGGTGGCGCGAGTGTTAATGAGCTTCACCTGGGAGGCGCACCGGCCTTGAGTCCCTCACGGAGGAGCTCCGGGAGCATAAAAGGAGGAGCGACTACAGTGAAGGACGAGAGAGGACCAGGCCTGGACTTTATGTTATGGTTTATTATGTTTGTGTGGCCGGCTGCCCTCAGTCGGAGGAGCCATCGCCGGCCGCCAGGAGGCGGTCGAGGATCGGGCCGTCCACCGAGCGTCCAGTGCCACCGCATGGCACCGCGAAAAAGCGCCTCTTGGCAGGCTGAGGACCGAGCGGCAGTGTGTCGGGGAACCGGACCAAGAATTTTTTTTTCTCTTTTTCCTCTCTCCCCTCTCTCGTCCTGTCGCTCCCCTTGCTTCCGTCTCCTTTCTCTCGTCTCGTCTGTCCTTACCCCCAGGTGCTGCGGCCGCCGAGACAGGCCCCGGGGGGGAGGGAGTAGCGCAGTCGCGGGAGTACCCCCGGCCTGCGAGGGGCGATGGGGGTATGTGGCGACCAGGGCGGGCGAGAGCCGTGAGGGAACGGCGCGAGGCCGGTGGCGCGAGTGTTAATGAGCTTCACCTGGGAGGCGCACCGGCCTTGAGTCCCTCACGGAGGAGCTCCGGGAGCATAAAAGGAGGAGCGACTACAGTGAAGGACGAGAGAGGACCAGGCCTGGACTTTATGTTATGGTTTATTATGTTTGTATCTTCCTTTGATTGAGTGTGCGTTGCACCGTCTTTGTGTTTATGTTTTTGATATTTTTCTCTGGTGAGAATAAAGTCTGTCAGCAGCCCAAAGCCGATCCCTGTCCTCTTCCTTCCCATTACACAAGAACCTTCGTTACACTGGTGCCGAAAACGGCTGATGGCCGACGGAGGCGACGTGGAGCAGATGATCGATCGCGTGGTGCTGGAACAGTTCACCACTCGGCTCCCGAAGAAGACCGCCGAGTGGGTCCAGTGCCACCGCCCCACGTCGCTGGATTCGGCCATCCAATTGGCGGAGGACCCCCCGGCCTGCGAGGGGCGATGGGGGTATGTGGCGACCAGGGCGGGCGAGAGCCGTGAGGGAACGGCGCGAGGCCGGTGGCGCGAGTGTTAATGAGCTTCACCTGGGAGGCGCACCGGCCTTGAGTCCCTCACGGAGGAGCTCCGGGAGCATAAAGGAGGAGCGACTACAGTGAAGGACGAGAGAGGACCAGGCCTGGACTTTATGTTATGGTTTATTATGTTTGTATCTTCCTTTGATTGAGTGTGCGTTGCACCGTCTTTGTGTTTATGTTTTTGATATTTTTCTCTGGTGAGAATAAAGTCTGTCAGCAGCCCAAAGCCGATCCCTGTCCTCTTCCTTCTCATTACACAAGAACCTTCGTTACACTGGTGCCGAAAACGGCTGATGGCCGACGGAGGCGACGTGGAGCAGATGATCGATCGCGTGGTGCTGGAACAGTTCACCACTCGGCTCCCGAAGAAGACCGCCGAGTGGGTCCAGTGCCACCGCCCCACGTCGCTGGATTCGGCCATCCAATTGGCGGAGGACCACTTGGTGGCGTGCCCAGGGGTCAGCGAACCCCTGCCATCTGTCTCTCTCTCTCCCTCTCTTCCTCCCCTCTCTCTCTCGAAACCTGTTCCTCTACCTAGGTCCCGTCCGCCCGGCCCGCCTCGTGTTCCGCCCCGGGGGCGGGGTGGAACGGATTCTCGGCAGTTCGTGGCGCCAAGAGCCCCGCCCAGGCTGGACCCCGCGCCTGCTTCTCCCCTCTCTCCACGCCAGTCATTCGGCCCGTTCTCCGCCACTGGAGCGGCGAACATTCCACAAAAGTTTCATCTCAAAATAAACAAACAAAACAAAAGTAATGCCGGCAGACCCTCGCGGACGTCTGCCGGCCACACAAACATAATAAACCATAACATAAAGTCCAGGCCTGGTCCTCTCTCGTCCTTCACTGTAGTCGCTCCTCCTTTTATGCTCCCGGAGCTCCTCCGTGAGGGACTCAAGGCCGGTGCGCCTCCCAGGTGAAGCTCATTAACACTCGCGCCACCGGCCTCGCGCCGTTCCCTCACGGCTCTCGCCCGCCCTGGTCGCCACATAGGATTTTTCGCTATTGATTTATGCTTGTTCTAACGATTAATGCTATATCATATTGTGCTACAACTACTGTTCTTGTATTATTATAAGGGTAGATTTAGGGTTGGGGTAGGTGTAGATGTTAATAAAGGCATAAACCACGTTAATATCACGCTGGAAGCACAATCTGATAGGTAACATTAGCATTTTTCGGATTTTGTTAGATTTTGCTAACATTACCTGCTCTTTCAATGGTAGGTAGCAAAATCTGTCAGGGTAACACAAATTGTCAGAACACCGGCATTTCTCCCCTTGGGTTTTAGGTTTCGGGAAGGGAAAAAATTCCACCACCCTGTCTAAACTTTTAAGATACCGGGTATCAGATTTACACAATCCCTACGCACAATGCTTCGGCATGTTTCCCTCGCTCGAAAGCTTGACAGACCTCCGCGCCTAGTTACAGTTGATAAACCATGATTGGCCTGTGGTGGTTTTCGGGTTTGGCTTAGCGATGGGTCAATTGCGTCATACCTGCGTTACCCTCGGTTTCCGGTTTTATATTGTAGAAACCATGGAAGATGCTTTAATATATTTACTAGTGCTGGGCAACAATTAAATATTTTAATCGTGATTAATTGCATGATTTTTCTGTGATTAATCGCGATTAATCGCAGCATGCGCAAAATTCAATAATGAAATCAAAAGTAGTGTATTGCGTAATTTTATTCTTTCAAAGAACTGCTGTATGAACAAAAGTGCAATAACATTTGGTTTGTCAAAACTTTAAACAAATAAAGTGCTTTTTTACAGCAGTTAAAAGTTAGTAGCAGTTAACATTTCTTGTAAATCTTAACTTAAACATTAATGTAATCAAATTAAATATAACATTAACGTATAAATTAAAAAATTAAAACATTAGTGTTTTATTAAATAAAACATTAACGTTTAGTTTGTAAAAAAAAAAAAAAAAAAAAATTATGTCCAGAACCTCGATCATAACATTATAACTGGCCCCTTCCTTGTAACGCCGTCACCTTTATAGTCCTCTCCTTTTCATACAATTCATGTATTTTTCCTGCGATGGTGCGTCTTGGCGGAGGCTCATACGTGCAGTCATTAGTTGCGATCCTAATAACATTCTTCAGACCGACATCTTCCACAATACTAATCGGCCTGCAGTTTGTAGCTACCCACTTCGCAATGGCATTTGTTAGCTTGTCTTTCTTTTGTTTATCTATAGTTCTCCCACATGCTGCATCCAATGTAGTCTGCCGAAGCCTTCCTCCACTGTTTGTTTGGGTGGGTGATTTGCTGGCATCAACGGTGTGCATTGCATTTAAGTGATACTTCAGACTCGAAGTACTCCGATGATAAGACAATTCAGCTTTGCAGTGGTTACAAATAGCTTTAGTTCTATCAACTCCACCGTGTGGAAGAGGTTTAAAATAAAAATGTCCATTTAAGATTTCGGTACCTTTTCCTTTTTCTGTCCGCACCAGATATTTTCTGTTTCGCGCTGTAGCTCTCTTAGGCACACAACAAATGCTTTCATTGGTTGAGACGCGTGATGACGCTCATCCCAAGCAGCCAGTAGCCTACTGATAAACATCCCACCCCTCCTGTGACCCATGGTTTGTGTTGTATTTGGTTGTATTATTACAGTCTATCTATGTGTATTCAAACGCAGTGAGCAACGGACTTTCAAAATAAAAAGTACGTTAACGCGCGATAAACTAATTGTCGGCGTTAATTAATTAATGCGTTAACGCGATAAAAACGCGCTAACTTGCCCAGCCCTAATATTTACATGTTTTAATAGACAAGGGAACAACTGTTTTGATATATTCATAGACAGAAAACTAATTATTTTTATATAGCTCAACACGTTTAGTCATATTGTTTAATTCTAATTGATTTTTTTGCGAGTAGCCTACCATGCTTTACCATGCCTCAGAGAAAAACACTATTTTGTGAAGTAGCTAACATAGCATAATCAGATGCAGCTTTATTCTAAAATCGTTCTATCGTACTGCAGTGTGTAACAGTGTCTCACAGCAGCCACCAAGCGAATGCACAGAGTAACGTTATAACATCATTTTCAACACTCAAATGTATCTAATATAATTTATATAACAGAGCTGCGTTACCTCATACTCATGACCAGAAAAGATACTCATGATTTCTGCCCGTGTCCTATCCCAATTATTTTCCACCAGCTGTGAGGGGAAGACCACAAGTCCTAAGTTCCATTCTCAAACTTGGCATCATCAAGCTACGCTTTTGTTTTGAATAGGCCTCTAGCGACCACTAGTGAACTGAAAATTTTACATATTGCACCTTTAAATGATTAAGCGCTAATTAAATGATGGCAGAGTATTATTTTTTATTTTTTTAAATGTAAAGTTCAGGCTTGGGTAAAGTGATGGAATAAGATGGATTATGTAACAGGAAGAACTGCAAATGATATGTAACATTTACAATTGATGTATAGGTTACACTTTAGATTAGGGGACGCTGAAAGCATTATAAATGAATTTACGTATACATATACAAATAATTTATAACAGGTAAGAAAGGTCTACAAATGATATGTAACACATTTATAAGTGATTAATAGTTTACACATTAGATTAGGAGATGCAGAAAGCTTTGTAAATGATTTATTCATGCATTTACACATCATCTATAACAGGTGTTGAACACTTTGTAGTGTGTACTGCAGTGTAAGTGCTGACTGGTGAGGGTATTGACAGCTGTCTTCTCTGACACACATGGAGTGTTTAACTCTGTGCACCTGATGTGAGCTTCAGTGGAAGGTAAAACTGGTTCAGAGGGTGACTCTATCACTAGATCATTATAATAATGATGTTATAAGTCACTTATTAATTATTAGTTAAAGTGTTACCAAAGTATCACTTTTTTGTCTCATTTCCTATTTGTTAAATGGTCATAGGTGCTCATTCCTCAGTGCTACAGTACAAAAATGCGTTTCCCTGCAACGTGACCAGAGCTGAAGTTGTGATCTACCAGCACAATGGAAAATATGTTCGCATGAGATCGCATTACAGCGGAAAATTCAAATGTCTCAAAAGTGCTGCTCATGACACTTTAAGAATAGTCTTAAGCTTTGACTTAAGTGTCAAAAAAAACATTTCTTACAGAAGCTAAAAGCAACTTTTAGTAAAGTCTAAGATTCTTTAGTGCTGACTTAAGTGTTGTGAACTACGCCTGCAAGGGTGAAGTTACAGCAGCACAATACCAATCATTTAATGTTATTACAAAAAAAAATAATTTAAGAAGACACTGAAACGTTTTAATATTTAAATTTATTTAAAAAAAATAGCTTTGCACTGTGCAAAATAATTACGAATTATTATTGATGGTGTGGAGTCTTTTTTAAATTGATATGTCTTCTCATTTACAATTAGAGCATTGATGTGTCATAAGTTCCATTAATTTGTAGAGTGGCAGACGTTATTACATTTAAAGTTATAAAAGGTCTATTTAACATTAATTTATTTATTAAAACGAATTACATTTATTATTTATTAATTTATTTATTCAATTTATTTAGTATATTTAAAGTTATCAAATTTCTCACTAGGTCAGTTACAAAAAGAATTGATTGAGTTTGCATTGTTTTAGCAACTCCATTTCATCATATAACTTTAATACATTTATATATATGTTGGAAAGTGTGCGGTCTTCTCTCTGCTGCCATCTTAGGCATACCTCTCCAGCTCTTCAGCATAAATAAGGCTGTATTCACACCTGTCTTGTTGTGGTTCGATTGAATCAAACTCAAGTTCATTCACCCACCCTTGCGAATCTTTTGGGCAGGTGTGAATACAGCAATCGCTCTCGGGTGCGAACCAAACAACCATACCGAGACCTAGCTAAAGAGGTGATCTCAGTCCGGTTCTCTGCTTGAGAATTTCTGTTCAATGTATGGAACAGAACAAGCAGAGACATTGTATGGAATAGAACAAGCAGAGACATGCAAGTATTCACACTGGAAGCGTTTGTACAGCATCACAGCAGCGGCTCGACACTGCATATAAAGTGAGCATTTCTTTACAAAGACAGCTATAAATTTGTTTTTATAAGTTGGTCATTTATAAACTTGATAGTCTTGAAAGTTTGTTAACATGGGGAGGTGTAGCCTGCTCCCATTTGTTATGTGCTGTGCTGGATAGATGAGTTGAGTACAGAAGGCTTTATTGACAACCAAGGAGCAGATATGCAACATCAACACATAAACCAACAAGAACGGACAGGGAGTGCTAGGAGGGAGTCCAACTTAAAGGGAGTGCTGACGAGGAACAACAGGTGCTGGGAATCCGGGGAGATGGCGGGAAGACTGATGAGGGAAGTGCAGACAGGTGTGGAGAACAAAGGATGCTGGGAACTGGAGTCCAGGAAGGTGTGAATGTAACATTACCTCCTTAGGCGTCCTCGCGCCTAAGAGATACAGGGGAGGGTGGGGGGGCGCCTCGAGACCTACAGGCAGGTGCGGGGGGTGCAGATGGGTGCGGAGGTCTCCAAGGCGGGTCTAGGACCTCGGGCCGTCACGGCGGCTCAGGAACTGTGAGCGGTCATGGCGGGTCAGGAGTCTCAGGTGGCCGAGACGGGTCAGAGACCGTGGTCGGCCATATCAGGTCTCCGAGCCCACCCCCATCTTTCCCACCCACGGTTCCCCTTCCCCCCAAAAAAAAAAATTCTTTGGGAGACTCAGGGGTGTTTGAAGTGTTTGTGGGCTGCTGGGGGGCTCAGCGGCGGTTGGCGAGGGCTGGAGCGGGCTCTGCGGTGCATGGGGCTGGCTCGGCGAAGCATGGGGCTGGCTCGGCGGAGCATGGAGCGGGCTCGGCGAGGGCTGGAGCGGGGTCTGGAAACAGGGTCCAGTCCATCCTCTCAAATTCGACTAAAAGCCCCACTGGAACTGCAGCGGGCTCAGTGGCAGAAAACTCAGGAGACTTGGGCTGCACGGAGGCAGAAAACTCAGGAGACCTGGGCTACTTGGGCTGCACGGAGTCAGAAAGTTCAAGAGACTGGGGATGCTTGGCCTTCTTCTTTCTCCTTCTTGGCTGTTTAGGCTCAGCGGAAGGTTTCTCAGTGGCCATTGGGGTTTTGGGGTCCAGCAGGAAACCAGGGAAATGCTCACTGGAGGGGCAGGCGGAGGAAAATGGAGATTGGCGAACTGGCCAGGCCACCTGTGTTTCTGGGGGGACCGGACGAGGATTACATGATCTATCTAGAACCTCCTCAATAACAAACTCGGAACAGTTAGAAACAAACCATTAATTGCATCGACTAGGGAAAAATAACAGGCAGGTTCTTTAAAACAAATCATGTCCTCATCCAGTCCCGCCAGAAAACAGGTGTTCAAACACGCATCTGGCCAATTCGCCAAATAAGCTAGCTCAACAAATTCCTCCACATACCTCTGCAGCGAACGACCGCCCCTGCTGGAACCCAACGAGGTGATCCGAGGCTGTCGATGGCTTGAGAGGTACGGGAGACACAGGGACCTTGACGGTGAAGAATAAGCCCATCTTTGTTGTGGAATTTCCAGTGGTCTAGGTCCGTTCTTCTGTTACGTGCCGTGCTAGATAGATGAGGCGAGTATGGAAATCCACAATGATAAAGGCTTTATTAACAACCAAGGAGCAGATATGCAACATCAACACATAAACCAATAACAAGAACGGTCAGGGAGTGCTAGGAGTGAGTCCAACTTAAAGGGAGTGCTGACGAGGGACAACAGGTGCTGGGAATCCGGGGAGATGGCGGGAAGACTGATGAGGGAAGCGCAGACAGGTGTGGAGAACAGGAGGATGCTGGGAACTGGAGTCTGGGAAGGCGTGAATGTAACACTAGTGAATGCACCCATTGGTTAACATGCACATGGGAAAAAAATAAGCGCCCCTCACGCTTGTTGTGTGAAACTGGCGTTCTGCTCTTGGCCTCTTTGTGTGCAGGTCATTCTTAAAGGAACAAGGTTCTTGCTTTTGCAAAAACTTAGTAATAAATCTCTGCTATGGAGTGTTCAAGTGAAATGTGTATTTAATTTTTATGGTAATTTCATTTCTCTTTACAATCAATCTAGTAACAACAGTTCTTTTGCAGCAGTAGCATTGTGACCTCTCTTCCACTCATTCTCTCTCTCTCTCCCTCTGGACTTTAAGTGATATTCTTTGGTGGTCTCATCATGTTTATATTTTCTCTCAAAATCATTGTCCATTACTTTGCAGAACAGCCATGGTGATCTACACAGTAACGGCGCACACTGGGCAGAGGCTTTTGGCGGGCACCAGTAGCTGTATCTACATCCAACTGCATGGTACTGAGGCCAAGAGTGAGGAACACTATCTAAAACAGGGGTATCAGGGGTTTTGGCAAGGATCGGTAAGTGCACCAAATTAAACTAACAGTAAGGAGTTTTGGTCCAAAAAACATCAGTCAGAATCTTTTGATGGAAGATATTTGAAAAAATAAAAGTTGTATGTAATGATAAATGATGCATTTTTTATGTACCTGAATTTATCTTTTATTTATCTTTTTTATTTATCTTAACATGTCTTTGCAGGAGCAAGCATTTGATATACACTGTAAAGAGTCCCTGGGAGAGCTCATATCTGTCAACCTCTACTCCAAGCCGTTTATGGGTCTTCTTTACGACCAGTGGTTCTGCGATAAGATCTTGGTCAACACGCCCGAAGGTGACAAGATTTTGTTTCCATGCTACAGCTGGCTTGAGTGTCACGAGAGGCTTGCTTTAAGACCTGCTAAAGGTAGGCACTCACGTTTCAGGCCAACACACGTTTAAAGACGTGATATAAGTGTCTTGTAATATTATTATGGTCAACTAAATCAAAGGCAGAACTGAGGTCTAACAGAACCAGAGCCATAGACTGCCCAGAGTCAGTAATCAGCATGATATCATTCAGAACTTGTAAAAGAGCTGACTCAGTACTGTGACAGGATTTAAAACCAGATTGAAATTTTTCAGAGATGGAATTAATAGTCAAGTAAGACCGTAGTTGATTTAGAACCACTTTCTCTAAAATTTTAGAAAAGAAAAGACAAGTTTGAAATAGGACGAAAGTTAGCCGGTAATGTAGGATCCAAGCTAGGTTTTTTTAAGATAAGGCTGCTCCGTGGCAAGTTTAAAGTCGCCAGGTACAGTGCCAGTGTAAAGACATTTGTTAATAATAGACAATAACTCAGGGCCAACAGTCTCAATAATTTGTCCGAGGAAACGTACAGGAATTACATCCTGGGGGCACGTAGTACGTTTCAGGGTAGATTTAATCTCAATCAGGAATATCAGGCAATTTTTATGATGACAGAAGCAACAAAGATGTAACTTGGGAAATCTTATCATTAAAATGTCTTGCAAAATCTTCACAAAGAGAAACCGATGTCTCAGGAAACAGATTAACATTTGGCTGAAGAACAGATTCAATAGTGGAAAAAAGGATATTTGGTTTATGGCTATTTTTTAAAATTAACTCAGAGAGATAACTATACTTTGCAGCCTTAGCAGCTTGCTGATAGGCAGAAAGAGAGTCCCTTAAAATTTCATATAAAACTTGCAGTTTGTCTTTTTTCCATTTACGTTCAGCCCTTCGACATGTCTGTCTGAGAGAACGAGTAAAGTCATTTTGCAAAGGTAATTGAATTGTGCTTATGTTTTTTCACCTTTAGTGGTGCAATGGGATTTCAAATGTTAGAACAGGTAGCATTGAACAGACTTGGATGTTCATCAGCATCCAAGTGACATGTAGAGGAATTCATATACTGATTAGCACTTTGATGTACATACATGGAGGAAAATTTGTCACTTGAATGGCCAGTGATGATACGAGTCCAGCGTGGAAGTGGAGAATGTTTTTGAGTATTCCCATCCAAAGGCATAGAGAACAATATAGGCATATGATCAGACAAGCCTGCAATATTGATATTAATGTCAAAACACTGGTAAACCATGGGACAAAATCAAGTCCAGACACCCACTGCACAAGGTCAAAAGTGTAAAGTAGATTAAGAAAGTCTTTTAAAAGTGGCTTAGAGTCACAGCAGTCATGAATGTCAAAATCCCCTAAAATCAAGATTCTATCATGATTGGTGACAATTTTCCCCATAAATTCAGTGAATTCATTAAAGGTCCCGTTTTTCGTGTTTTTTTGAAGCTTTGATTGTGTTTATAGTGTGCAATATAACATGTTCATGTTTCGCGTGTAAAAAAACACAGTATTTTTCACATAATTTACTTATCTGTATACCGCTGTTTCCACTGTCATAAAACGGGCTGATGACTTCCTTGTTCTATGAAGTCCCTCCTTCAGAAATACATAACGAGTTCTGATTGTGTTGTGATTCGACAGCTCTGAGCGCACCGTGCCCGGAAAAGTCACGCCTCTTACCATAACGTGGAAATGCACGCGCTCAGTGTTATTGTAAACATGTCTTTAATTTTACCCTATCAATTTGAGCCGGAATCAGACCCGGTGATTGGACTGCGGAATGAAAATAACAGCGTTTCAATGACATGGCGACAAACACACTCTACAAACGCAACTCTTGTGTATTCCTGTGGGCGGAGGTTAGTCAAAAAACTGTTTTAGTGACGTCATTAAAATAAGGAAGTAGAGGGATGTAGTCCAAACTGGCCGTTCGATGTAGGCGACTTCTGTTAAATAAAATATCTCGCTTGGCATTGAACTTTGAGCTTTAAAATTTTACAGATTTTATTTATACTCTAACAACAACATTACACACTAACTAAAGTTTGAAACATGGGATCACGAAGAACAGGACCTTTAAGAAAATCCTTGTGTACATGAGGTGGCTGATATATAATTGCAAAAACTACTGGGTTGTCCAAAGAGCGCAGAAACTGAAAAAGTAGTACGAACAGAAAAGTACTAACAGAAAAGTACTACGAGTTCCAGTTGATAAACAACGGCTGAGGGCTTAGGTGTCACCCATGGTCACACCTAAGCCCTCAGCCGTGGTCTCCACACTTGTGCAACCAACATGTGAAAGAACAACTGACCATTATATGGATCTAGCATCAGCTGAGATTCTCCTCCTCTCCCAGGGGTATCTGTCTCTAGAGGCCCACACACAGAGGTATTTGGAATTGGTTCCTTTCATGCGTTATGATGACACCAGCCTCTGTGTGTTTTTCCTGGAAGCTCCCCCGAGGCCATTCTCTGGGCAGGCGTGCTCCGGTCTCTGAGTTGAGACCTGTCTGGTGAATGGCCTCGGGGGAGCTTCCAGGACTATGTTGAGTGGGTGCTGGTCCACAGTGGATCCCCCTTTACTATCATAGAGAGTGAGGAGGAAACCAGTGTGCCAGCCACAGCTACCTATCCCGTGAGAGAATTTCCTGAGCCTGTTCCCGTGAGAGAATTTTCCTGAGCCTCTCCCAATAGGAGAATTTCCTAAGCCTGTTCCCATGAGTGAATTTCCTGAGCCTTTTCCCATGAGAGAATTTCCTGAGCCTTTTTCCGTGAGAGATTTTACTGAATCCGTTCCCTTGAGAGAATTTCCTGAATCCGTTCCTGTGAGAGTTTCCTGAATCCGTTCCCTTGAGAGAAATCCCAGAGCCTGTTCCAGCTCTTGAGTCAGCACCAGAGAATGAAGCGCTGACCATTATGGCCACAGCCATGTTTGTGTGTGGGCTGCACACACGTGGGCTCCAGCCCCTGACTATAGTCCAATGAAGGCTCCAGCCCTTGACTATCATCCAGTGAAAGCCCCAGCCCCTGACTGACATCCAGTGCAGGTTCCAGTCCCTGTCCAGGGCCCAAAGAGGGCTGCAGTCACCATCCAGAGTCCAGAGAGGCTCCAGTCCCTATCCAGAGAGTAACCAGCCACCAGTACACAAGAAAATTTTGGGAGGGTGCCATATGTCCCTCGCTATAGTGGACAGGCCAAGGGTCCAGTCCTCGGAGGCTGCCCAGCCATGACCCCCTTAACTGCCTCCACCTCCAAGGCCCCCTGATTGGCCAGCACCGTCATGGCCCCCTGAACTGTCAGTACTGCCCCGGCCTCTCCTCAGCTTCCAGCACCGTCTTCGGCTCCTGTACTGTCGGCACCACCTTGGTGGCTGCCTGTTCACCTGAAGCCATTTCAGTCTGTTCTTTGTCAGTCCTCCATTGCATTTATATGGTTGTGCTGTTCTGTGTTTTGAGTTCTTTGTTAATAAAACCTGTAAAATGCTGCAAATATTTACGATCTCTGCTGCAACTATTGTGTGACACACAGAGGTTGCGTTAGACTGTAACTTTGTCCGTCATTTTGACGGACAGGGTCGTAAAAAAATCCGTCATAATCTATTATTACCCGTCATTTTAATTTTCATCTTTTAATTACAATAACACATTTAATTGCTTTTATTTTTGCTCACATTTGAACAAAAATAAAAGCAATTAAATGTTTTATTATAATTAAAATATGAAATTAAAATGACGGGTAATTCACACGTGAAATTTCTCTGTACATGTTGGTAGCTATTAAAGAAAACGTGGTTTCATATTTATGTTTAAATAGTCCTATTTTATGTTTTAACTTCATTCATCTATTTGATTATGAAAAGTGAAGAGCATGAGTAAGATGCATCATAAGATGCGCATGTCGGGAGACATGGAGTGTGTCAGACATGATTCTGACTACTTCATAAAGTTTTATTTGGTAGAAAGCCTTTCTTTAAAATGAATTTCGTTTTGTAAAAATTGTATCTTAATTTTAATCAGTGTTTCATCAACCAATTGCCTGGATATAATATAAGAAGCAAATATAATAAGAGAGAAGCAAATATAGTAGAAAATATAATCATGACATGGAGGCGCGGGCGCGATCACTGGCGCGTGAACTGGAACGCGTCTTACAGAAATGAACCGAAATGCTTGCCTCAGAGACATGAGAAATATCTCTATAGAAAGCATGAAATATCTACTTTAACGAAAACGAAATAATTCAAAACGAAAAGAAATAGGCTACTCTGATTATGTAGAATAAACCGTATGAATTGTGCATTCTCTCTCTAAGCGCGAGGAGATGAGGATGAGTCAATGTCAACTTCATCTTTGCCGCCGACACTGATTCAGAAAACATTACTTTATTAATAAAACAATTAAAATGTCTCCTTGCTGTTTTGGTCACATTCATAAGACCAATATCGATTCGTAAATCCCAGGCTATATGCCTTTTTCAGTTGACAAATAAACAGTGGATAGTGCGCCTCCCACCCAATAAATCGCAATAGGCTGAAAGCTTGTGTTGCTTTTGATATGGAACAAAGTCTCAGTTTTAAAATTCTGTCCATTTCATTAAGAAATTCAAGCAATAAATACCGTTTTGGCGCTCTTTAATGTGGCGTCATATATCGTTGTAGCTTCTGGGTATTCGCCTGTGCGTTATCAAACGCATAGCAAAAGATTCGTGCCAGTTTCATTTTTGTTCTGGATCCAGTGCTCTGCTGCTACATTGGAGCGCACTCGCCACCAACTGGACAGGGGTGTGAATTACAATTACAATTTACAATAGATCACCCTCAGTGTAATCTGTCAACGTGACGGACGGCCTTCAGATTTTTCCGTCAATGTTAAACAAATTCCATCAATGACGGATAATCTTCGGTTAATGCGACCTCTGGTGACAGCAACATTTACACACTAAAGTAAAGTAAAGTAAAATTAAATTAAATTTCTTTTTTATGTATCTAAGAAGACTGTAACTTATCTATAGGCTAATGCAACCATTAGCCATTTTAGACAAAGCATTTTAATCAAATTAAAGTGTCTATGATAAAAAAATAAAAAAAAATCACATGAATGACGTCATCATTATCAAGAAATGATATATACAAAATCCTTTATTTTTTTCTAATATGTTTGCAAACATTAACAAATCATTTTATTTGTGAATTAATGTTTCCATTTCAGCTTCACTTGTGTTCCAGGAAACCAACCCAATAGCCCATAAACAAAGGATAAGGCAGCGAGAAGAGCAACAAAAGTTATTTAGGTTTGTGGGCAGCACACAATACAAGTTGTGTGTGACAGTGTCTGCATTAAATTAAAATTAATTCAGTGAAATGAAATAAATTTCAGTGAAATACAGCTGAATATTCTATTCCCAGGTGGCGCGTGTATGCTGAGGGCACACCCCAAGTTATCGATTATGACACTGCTCTCACTCTGCCAGCTGAAGTCCGATTCTCTTTTACAAAGGAAACAGAGTTTTACTCCAGTGCTGGAGCGCAGTAAGTGACCAAATCATTTTTTTAACCCTCCTATAGTGTTCATCTATTTGTTACACACTGATCAGTGTTCCTGGGTCTGTTGGACCACCCCAACTAAATTTCTAGGATAGCATCCAAACGTAAAGCAAGGATATTAGAATCAGAACGTTAAAGTGACTCGGTTGTTGTTGAATGAGCAAGTGAACAAAAGCGTGGATATGATGTGTTTAATATACAGAACGGGTAATACAAAGGTTATACGGCTAAATGTACATAAGTAGATACAAATATATACAAAGTGAAAGTAAATACAGAAAAAGAGCGAGATGATCAAAGAATGGCAAATTACAACCAACAGTTAAAACCTTTTGAGATGAGAGCCAGCAAGGAAATCAGTTTAAATGAATTTCAAAGAAATTATAATACTTGCATATTGGTTCAAGTCAGTGTGCAGTAGTTTAAGTGCGAGCTGCGCGCGTGGTTGGGAAGTGCGGTCACCTGAGGCGTCCGGAGAGACGTGCACGAGACGATCGGGAGATCACCGGGAGAACCAAGAGAAATTGTGTGTCTTTGCTTTTATGGAAAACAAAACTACTCCACCTCGAGTTGGAACGACCAATAGATGCATAGCACTATTTGGCGGGCAAGGATCCCTTTGTCTTCTCTTGCAAACTCATTTGCATGATTTACAAGGTTGGATTAGTGTTCATTTTCCTTTGAAGTACTATTAAAAATAGTACAATGCATTTGTCAGCAGTGTGACATACATTATGTAATAAATCAGATGAACAGCTTTAAAAAGAATCTAAACTTGACATATAAACAAAACATGTAGAAGAAGTTATGGTTTACAGACCAAAAGTAATCGTTAGAAATGACACTAGTCCCACTACAGTCATTTAAGCTAGATCTAAATACTAAGAAGCATACATGCACTTAAAATATGATGGGTACACTTTGGCACAGTCATATTTTAAGAGTAGCTGTACATACAATCTCTAAGCATGTTTGTGTGTTTTTGCATGTGTGTGTGTGGGGTGTGTGTGTGGAATTTGTCTGGTCGGTCTCTGCACTGAGTCTCTTGGCCCACAACAGGGGGTTGATCCTTGGAAGTTCCAAGAGCTAGGAAAATGGGCCCACTGTCTTACTTCGGAGGGTAACAAACATGTCAAAGTCACAATCACTTTGAGACCGGTCGGAGCCGATTCGTTGAGTTACAAGCAGAGTTCAGGAGGTTAAAAGCGTTCTGAAAATTCCAAAGTTTATGGGTCATCCTGATATGTGTGCATATGCTACAACCCAATCCAATTTATTACCCCCGTAGCACTGCAGCGCACCTGTAGAGGGAGCACAATACACAGCAAAAGAGGAGCGAAGAGCAGGAGCTGTGACAGTACTGAATGTTGAAGGCTAGAATATTAGCTTCAAAATGATATAAAAATCATCCTGCCAACTCATTCACATAAAACAATATATTGATTTGTTGAATCCTCAGGGATTCAATAAACAACGATATATTGAATCCTCAGGTGTCTGAGGATTTTTGGGGCCCTGGAGAATGTTTGACATTCCCTGCCATTTGTACTTTTTTTCAGTTGTTTATAAACATATTATTGGTGTCAAGTGTCATTACACTGTATTCAGCACAAACTAGTCTACCATAATATGTGGGCAACATGTTTGTATTTTTGAAAGAATAATGTTTATGCAAGGTTATTGAAAAAAGAAAAAAATTATTGTGTGATAAGTTTTCACTAAGTTACAGTTTATTTTCTGAAGGAATCAGAATGGACTTTGGAGTTCACACCTACACAGCACAACATTTTGTTTTTACTGTGAGTGCACACAAAAACAAGTAGACATTCTGTAGTTTCAATTGATGTATTACATTTGTCTGTATGACAAGAAAATAATTGATGAGTATTTTAAGTCGATTTTGCTGCTGTGTTAATGGACAAAACTCCTAAGTCACTAACAGTCCTAAAATGGTTGTTGCCGGCAATCCGCCTCAGCAATCCTCTCAAAGACACTGTACACAAAATCACTCTCACGGACCTTCTCCGGGTCTGTTCCTGGCTGGTGGAATGACCTGCCACGCTCTATCCGAGCAGCTGGATCTTTAGCCACTTTCAAAAAAATGTAATAGTAATAATAGTAATAGTAGCACTTATCTTGATTTCTATTTTCATTCCATCAATTTGTGTGTTAATTAAAAAAAAAAAAATCCTTGCTACGAGCACTTTACTGTCATAACTGTGACTTCACACAGCACTTACATACTGTTGTTCTCATGTTGATTTGATTGATTCTACTGTTCTCATTTGTAAGTCGCTTTGGATAAAAGCGTCTGCTAAATGACTAAATGTAAATGTAAATGTACACCATTGAAGCAATAGGCGATAGAACCTTGGGTGCTTAGCCTGTTCTTCATAATGCAATAAATATTTTGATTTATATATTTTAATTTGACATAACATAAAACGTTCATTTATGTACAGGCAAAAAGCATTGAATGATGGAGAATAAAACATTTCTGTCAAGTTGAAAGTAATATCCTATCGTCGGCACCAATAACCTTGTGGAAATCTTGGGTGACCCGAGGTCGAATTCCGGCTCATGGACGTTTCCCGATTCTGTCCTACCTTTCTTTCTCCCACTTTGCTTCATGTCTACTCACTGTCCTATCATAATAAAAATAAACCAAAAATACATCAAAAATAAACCTTTGAAAATGAATATATAAATAAATAAGAAAATAATGTCTGATTACATGTGGCAGTTGTTTTCACTAGTTCACACCTACAAATGATCAAATATAGTAAAAGAGTAAAATAAGCGTATTTGCCGTGCTGTCCAAGGGGAGGCTCCGAGCTTGAAATTTGCTCAATCCCAGAGTACCCCGTATCCTGGGTATAGGAAATAGCCAAGAGTGAGGAGTCGGGGTGGCGGAGGGATGCAGAAAACTGTTGAGGTAACCACGTGAGTCGGCTGTATATACATATGCCTCCTCTTGAGCTTAAAAGATAGACCATTTGAATGTGCCCCTCCCAAGCCTTGTTTACAAAACATAATTTGTTGCTTGAATTCTGCAATCTGCTTTGTAATATACAGTGGTCTCAATTCTGCATGCTTTGAAATATACAGTGGTCTCATGGCTCTGCTGCTCTCGCTCAGATTTTACATATGCATGGTCAAACTTTATGTGCACTTGTGAAACTCTCTGGTAGTCTATTTTTTAATTTTATTTAGTGAAACCGCTTCTGATCATTAAAGACTAGACTATATTGCCAAAGTATTGGTACACCCCTCCAAATCATTGAATTCAGATATTCCAATCACTTCCATGGCCAAAAGTGTATAAAGTCGAGCACCTAGGCATGCAGACTGCTTCTACAAACATTTGTGAAAGAATGGGTCGTTCTCAGGAGCTCAGTAAATTCAAGCGTGGTACCGTGATAGGTTGCCACCTGTGCAATGAGTCCATTCCTGAATTTTCACTACTAAATATTCCACGGTCAACTGTTAGTGTTATCATTACATATTGTAAGCAATTGGGAACAGCAGCAACTCAGCCACAAAGTGGTAGGCCACGTAAAATCACAGAGCGCATACTGAGGCGCACGGTGCGCAGAAGTCGCCAACTTTCTTCAGATTCAATAGCTACAGACCTCCAGTGCACCAGTGCACAAAGCAAGGTCCATAAAGACATGAATGAGTTTGGTGTGGAGGAACTTGACTGGCCTGCACAGAGTCCTGACCTCAACCTGATAGAACACCTTTGGGATGAATTAGAGCGGAGACTGTGAGCCAGGCCTTCTCGCCAATATCCCTGCCTGACCTCACAAATGTGCTTCTAGAAGAATGGTCAAAAATTCTCATAAACAACACACTCCTAAACCTTGTGGAAAACCTTCACAGGTGAGTTGAGGCTTATAGCTGCAAAGAGTGGGCCAACTCCATATTAAAGACTACGGATTAAGAATGGGATTTCATTAAAGTTCATGTGCACATAAAGCCAGGCGTCACAAAAACTTATGGCAAGATAGTGTATATCGGCGAGATATCGCGACCACAGTCATGGATAGAATGTGTTTTTGTTTGGTTGGTAATGGATTTGCAGTACGTGCATTTCTCTTCGCGAGACTAGGAGTGTTGCCACCCACCGGCAGAAACTACTGTTGCTGTAATGACAAACAATTTGTTTGTGTTGTGGATATTTACTTTGCTTCGTATATTCAGTTTAACAAAATTAAACTGTGTAACAATATTTTAGACACTTACATTATGTTATAAATTATGGATTAAATGAATTATGTTATAAAGTGCTTTTTGCAAAACAGCCTGAATCCACTCGCATTCGTTTGGACTGCTCTCTCACTGAATCACCAGAAGCGATTTCTGTCAGTAAAACAAACATTCAGTATCGAGAGAACAACCAGCACTGTTTTTCAATTGTTTTACTCTGTGAACGTGCTAAATGAATGTCTGATAATTTCGTTGAAATTTTTGGATTATCAAAAAGTTTAAATGTCTAGAAATGGAGTAGTCTACACTTGTTCTGCAGTACAGTTGCTCTCACTGATGGTCCGAAAGGTGTATAGTTAGGCTATATATGTTTTTAAATTTTTAGTGTTAAATAAAAAACCCATGTGCATACCGTCAGATGAAATGCTGCAGGCATCTATGGTTTCTTCGTAAAACAGTAAAAGTGCCTAAAAATATCTAGTGTAACATAACTAAAGATTAATTTGGAGAGTTCATAAGTAGTGGGCCCACTATACCAAGCTTCACCATGTTACCATTATTGTGTGGACAATGAACTGTATCAGTGTTTTCTGTTTGTATAGGTTAGCCTAAATAAGGTGGTGTGTTGTCTCTTTTTTAGTTATAGATTTGCACTGGTGGAAATGCTGAAAATTTGAAGTATGCGTTAAAACTTAACTGTGGTCATTAAAAAAACATGATCCATGAATATTCAGTGTATTTTTTATGGCATTCACAAAATAGCTTTGTCTCATCGAAGACAGTAATAATTTAATATCTAATATAGTAACTATAAATATATTAACAACTACAGCTAAGATGGATCATAGGTAGTATATCAAGGTTAGTTCCACAATTAATGTTTTAAATGTGTCCCTGTGTATTCTGTGTGTTTAGGTTAGCTGTTCTGAAACTAACTGGATTAGCTGACTGCAGAAGATCGTGGAAAAAGCATCAGCCAACTGGAAGTAATCTTTTGTGAAAACAGAAACAAAACCTTTGGTACTCATCTTGAAAGAATGAAATGTTCAAAATGACTGTATTGCAAATAAAGTACAGTCTGTACTGCAGCATATGTTCTGACATAACATGCTTTGCAGAATACATTCGGGAGCACTGGGATGAGGACGAGTTCTTTGGCTACCAGTTTCTGAATGGCCTCAACCCCATGATGATCCAGCGCTGCTCAAAGCTGCCCGCGAATTTCCCCGTCACAGACGACATGGTCAAAGACTCCCTAAGAGGGAGCAGCTTGAAGCAGGAGATGAAGGTATGCTACTTGCTCCTGGCAGTGATTTGGAATGACTGGGTCTGGTTTGCTTTGGTTTGTCTAATTTCATGTGTTTCTTCATTATTTTTTGTGATCTACCCCCACACCCAGAAAGGGAACATTTTCCTGTCTGACTACAAGATGTTGGATGAGCTGGTGGGAAACGTAGTCAATGGCAGGCAGCAGTATCTCACGGCTCCCCTGGTCCTGCTGTACTGCGACCCTTATGGCATGATGCTGCCCATCGCCATACAGGTAAGTTTCTCGCATCTGAAGTGCAGCAATCTACCTTAAATATATAAATAAAAAAAGAAACAAATAAAAGGTAAATAAAATAAAGGAAAGGTGATATGTAATGTGCAACTGATGAGTAGGCAAAATTGTCTGAATGATTAAACATTAAATAAATCTTTTTTAATAGATGTCAATGTCTTCATAGAGCAATTATGACAGATGCCTTGGAAATCCTTTGTCATCTTTTGAAAGAGAGAAAAATCATAACCCAGATTCCCTCAGAAATCGTTTGCACCATTTTCATGCATGTTCAAATTTAATCTGCACAGTTAAGGCAAAAGCCCGGCCAAGAGAATCCCATCTTCCTCCCAACGGATTCAAAGGATGACTGGAAGCTGGCCAAGATCTTCGTCCGAAATGCAGAGTTTGCTGTTCGGGTGTTCAACTTTCACCTGCTGAGACTCACCTGCTGGCAGAGGTGTTCACCGTGGCAACGTTGCGCAATCTTCCCTCTCCACACCCTCTCTACAAGGTACTGAATCTGATGCACAAAAGTTGGTTTGACGTGTGTGAACAGTGAGGACTATATCCGCAGAGAGAGAGACAGAATAATAGTGAGTTAAATAACGTGTTACTTCTATAACATTTGACGGCAGGGGAGTTTTTCAGTTGTAGACTTTGGTTGCAGTTGTCTATTTTACCTCAGAGATGTTGCTTTGTAAAAAAGCCTCCCCTTTAGCATTTAACTTTTGGAGAGCGGGACTGATTCATCTATAGTCTGTGGACACAGAGTACATGGAACAGGTACATGAGGGGTCACTAATGTCTTACTCAAACCCATTCATCTCTCTGTAACATTTCTCAAAAAATGTAATTGTAATTCATGTAAAAATAACTTGAAGGAATGGGATGTAGGGAGTCAACCACAAAACAAGGCTTGCAGGTACAGGTACACACACACATACATTAAAATGTGATTAGAATGAGGTAAATGCAAATCTCTTACTTTTCCTTCTGTAGCTTCTCTTTCCTCATATCCGATACACACTCCAGATCAACATCATGGCCCGGAATCAGCTGATATCCAAGGATGGGGCTATTTCCACGGTATGCATATGGCATGGTTAAAGAGACACTAAGGGCCTTATCATACACCGCAATGCTGCGCCAAGTGCGACGCAAGTTTTTTTTGCTAGTTTCAGCCCTACGCAGTTATTATTTTCACGTCCTGTGCCAAGTTGTTTAAATAGCAAATGCATTTGTGCGTCCATGGGCGTGCTGGTCTGAAAACGAGGTGTGTGTGCATTGTTGATGCGTTTACTGTTTGAGGCACCTGAAAACGACTGTGGCATTGACCAACTGAAACCTGGTCTAAAGTCAATGGTGCAACATTTGTTTTGTTATTTAACCCTTTAAGACCGAATGGAGCGTCGGTGCTCCAATTTGCGTGTCTCTCTTTAAAAGCCAATAAAAATTGAATCCATATAGGGTAGCACAAAAATTCTTTTTGCATACAAAACCAGAGACTTTAAACTTTCATATCAAGCCTCCAACATGCTTCTTGTTTTCACCCTCTAATGAGTCTGAGTAATATGCGTTTACAACAAAAACAGCACAGCCCTAACTAAATACAAATATGTAGATTTCACATGCTCATAACTTCATGAAAATGAATAGATCATAGAAAATGATCAATCAATATTTAAAGCAGATTCTCAAGATTAAAATTAAATCAACATAATATATTGCGTTAATCAAGATATTACTCCGGAATGATTTAACATACTTGGCTAAAAACATGTCTCTCATCTTCCGGATGCAGTGTGTATCCAATGTTCCCGGACCCATCTGTTTGTTTTCCAATGTGAAATAACACAAAATAGATATCATTTTAAAGCATAGAAATCATCTCTTCTTTTTAATGCATCTAACCATTTTGAAAAACTCCTAACGAGTGCTGAGAAGTGCATCTAAACTGGAGTTTACCGCCCATTGGCGCCACCTGGCTGCGGAAAAAAATTAATAACAATTTATAAACTAAACTTTATGCTATCCCCACAAAATTTTAACCAGATGCGGCTCACATGTAGGAGAGCATCACCAAAAAAGAATTTTTATCCGATCTTATTGCGTTCCTGAGTTATTCCATGTCAAATTAAAAAAAATAATATTTTTGTCTTTTATCAGCTGTTTCTCAGCAAGAAAATGTCCAAATGTAATGTAATTTATATTTTCTTAAAATTTAAAAAGTGTTCTATCAAATGATACCTACCTTTTGACAGTTACCTTTGACAGATACCTCCTTGCTACAGTTTTGGAGTTATGAGTCTTTACTTTTGTGTGTGTCACTCAGAAAAAAAAAAAAAAAACACTTAAAAAACCCTTCAGGTCTTAAAGTGTTAAAGAGTGTGTTAGTAATATGCACCTATATGCGGGAACACAATGTGCTTACAATCTGCTTAATACAAGCACAGGGATAAAAGTATTACAATGTAAAAGATTATTATTGTGTGCATAAAGATAAAAATGCTTTGGTAGAATCCAGCTTTTTCCCGTAGATGGTCTGTAGATGCGCTTTAACCTCACGCACGAGCAGATCCGTTTCCTCACTAGAGTTTTTCCGCTTGCAAATTCTGCCATGTAAATAGTGAATCCACCATGGCGCGAGTGCACCTGGCTTTTAAAGGGAATGGGAGATGAGATTGCACATTATGCCCAAAATACATCCATTACTCATTAAGATAATAGGGACAACCCTTTAAGACCATGTGCTGTGCGCGCTGATCATTTTTTCCTTCCTTAAACTAGCAAAAGTAGATTTGTACACACGCTAAGTGCACTTGCACTATGTGCTTTAGACCATGTGCTTAGATCGTTGAAATAGGGCCCTAAAGGTTCAATCTTCAAATTATAATCCAATATACTTTTTGTTGAAAGAAGCTATTTTCTTCTCACAATCCTATGTACCTGCAAACATATCTTGTAAGATTGGTTAAAAAAGCATAATGGCTCTTTAATGTTTTCTGTGATGACTGACTTCTTGAACAATCTACTCTTTTCTGAATGTATTATTTTTATTTAACTTTTGGGGAAATTATTATGGGATTTGTGGTGCCAGAACTTTGTTTATAGCCTTTAACCTAACTTTGTCATGTGTCTTCTCTCCATTAATGATACTATCTTAGTATGCAGGAGTAGGTGGAGAGTCATTGGCAAAGTTGCTGAAGCGTGCTACTGCCTCCCTGACCTACAGCGCCCTCTGTCTTCCTGATAACATCTCTGAGAGAGGCCTGGAGAATGTACCCTACTACTACTACAGAGATGATGGGATGAAACTGTGGAAAATTATCAACAAGTATGACTACCAGTGGAGTTAATCTAGTGTTTTATTGATAGGCTTTATGCTTTCTACTCTTGTTCTCTCCATGTGTGTGTTTGTGTGTGTGTATGTGTGTGTGTTACATAATACATCCTGTTTTTAGGGTGCACTTTCTGATACATATTTCAACAAATAAAGTGTCAATTATACAGGTTCATGAGTTTAATAGTCAGCGAGCACATGTTGTACATGTACCGTGTTGCAAGTCACTTTAATTAAATTCCTGCTTAAGAAATAAATGCAAAGCAAATCTACAAAAAAGTAAAGCTGTTAATATGTAAACCTGGAAAACATCTGACTGTGAGGTTGCTTACAGGTTTGTTGGGGCTTTCTTGTCATACTACTATCAATGTGATGCAGACGTGCAAAAGGACACAGAGCTGCAGGATTGGATCAGTGAGATATTCACCAATGGCTTCCTGGGAAGAGATGGCTCAGGTCTGTTGTCAGTCAAGCAACTGTTGCAGTTGAAGATGCAGCAAGTGTGATTTCTGGTGGAATAAAAATGTGTCTAGAACAATGAGTATGCATTTCCAAAGGATTTGTTGCCATATCAGGACATTTAATTAAGTTCCCTTTATTTTTATTTATCTATATTTGAAGACTTCAGATGCAAAAGCCTCTAAGTGCCGTCTAAAATTTTCTTCTAAAATAAGCATTTTTATCAAGCTTGTATGTTTAGGTTATTCTACTTTAATGGCAATTAATAGGTAATTTTCATTGCCATTAAAGTGAAATAAGTGAACATAAACATACAAGCTTGATAAAAAATGCTTATTTTAGAAAAAAATCTCAGATGGCACTTAGATACTTTTGCATCTGAAGTCTCAATTTTTTGTATGTGTGTGTGGGGGGGGGGCTGTTCAGCTCAGTATTACACAGCATAGGATAGACATATTTACTTTGAGGCCAAACTCTTTTGTAAACCCCACTGTAATTACCTGTTTCATGGAAAAGACTTGAACCAGGTCAATAGACAAATGTAGTTCATGTAACGTGTGTGTGTGTGTGTGTGTGTGTGTGTGTGTGTGTGCGTGCATTTTTTGGGACATATCAGGACACAAATGTGTATAATGACATGGGTATGACATAGGTATTACAAGGAGAGGGTGATTTATGAGGACATTACCCATGTCCCCACTTTTCAAAAGGCTTATAAATCAAACAGAATGATTTTTTGTGAGAAAGTAAAAGTGTGCACAGTTTCCTGTGATGCTTAGGTTTAGGGTTAGGGGTAGTGTAGGGGGAGAGAAAATACAGTTTGTACAGTATAAAAACCATTTCACCTATGGAGAGTCCCCACAATTCACAAAAAAACGTGTGTGTGTGTGTGTGCGCACATGCATTATAGACATCCTAAACTGAAATCCTCATAGAAACAGCCTTTTTATTCTTCTTCCCAGGAATACCATCATCTTTTCAGACTGTGAACAAGCTTGTCAAGTTTGTCACCATGGTGATCTTCACTGTATCAGCCCAACATGCTGCTTTAAACAATGGACAGGTCAGTTAGTACAAGTCGATTCACTTCCAGTCACACAGAGCCATTAAAGCTGCAGTCCATGATCCTAATCCCACACACTTTTTCTCAAATCTAACAAATTGCTCCATACATTCCTCTAGCTGTATTTCAATGTCTGAGCTCAAAAACCCTCTGTTGTCCTGGCTCTGTGAATGGGAATTGCAGACTCTGCTTTAAACTTTTGTCTGTTATTAACATTACCTCAAGATGCTTTAACCCTCTGGGGTCTGAGGCTAATTTGGGGCCCTGGAGAAGTTTGACATGCCCTGACATTTGTGCTTTTTACTTATAAACATATTAATGACAAAAGTCTCATTACACTGTATTCAGCAGAAACTAGGCTACAATAATATGTGAGGAACAATTATGTACATGTTTGTACTTTTGAGAGAATTACGTATATATGCATGGTTTCTGAAAAAACAAAAGATTAAGTCACTGAAATAAGGCCTCAAAAGACAAACAAAATATTTTTTCACATGTAAAAATCATTCTGCCTACTCAGACACATAAAATAATGTATTGATTTCAAATTTCTAAGACACTTTTTGTTCAGACGGGCTATAAGCAAGGAGGTGTGAATCTTCATGAATAATGCTGTGATTCACACCTGAGGATTAAGACCCTGCCCCTAATGAGCCGCATAATGAGCCATTCAGTCAGAAATGTGACTGTGTGAACTAAGAAAGAATGCAATGACAAACGAAATATATATTTTTTTTGTTCTGAAGTTTATTTAAAATATAGTTATATAAATGAGAGTCAAAGATACATTTTAAGTACACAGAAACAAATCATGTTCAAAGATATAAGTGAACATCACATACCTGGCATTGGTGTTTCTGCACTGGAGAAAAACACTTTCCTGCTTCCAGTCAGTGATCTCAATATCATATGCATACAGTCCAATGTGGGCCATTATCTGGTCACTATGATAAAAGAAAAAACCCTCTGTGAGCATGCTGATAACAGGATCATATCAACTGATGTATTAACACTCTGGAGTCTGAGGTATCGCCGGCAATACCAGCTTGTTTTTTTCTTACCAGTGTGAAAGAGACTCAAAATACTCTGTCAATGTTGCACATACAATTAAGAGTTATTCACTTAGTGATGCGCGGGTCAGCTTTTTTTCCAACCCGCGGGTCCCGCTTTTATGAAATTATTTGGCCCGCCCCACATCACTGTATCTATTTTTCCAACCCGCATACATAGATAGGCATTGTAATGTAAATTAAAACAGCCTTTAGCCTGAAAGTGCTTGGAAACATCGCCCTGTAAACTGGCAACAACATATGATTATGAATATGAACCATAAATCAGTAATAACAAGATAATGATAAACATTTTCAACATTTACAAAGCAGCGTTTGTATTCATCTAATAGGCTAAACAATTTTTGTATTTCAGTTGGGACATTCTAAAACGATTAACATGGCTTAATGTGCTAAGTGATATAAACAGACCAAACTTCATACTACTAAACATCATACTAATAAAGTATACTACAGAAAAGCAGTTTAATTTAGTTGTGTAACGTAAATTCGTTTAATTTTACGTTGTGTTTTCTCCCATAAAACCGCTATAAAGAAAAAGCTTAACGTCTTAAAGTCAGAGATCAAAGATCAAATTCTGCACAAAACAATTATTCTATATAGTATGCTTTATTTGTATGGTATTTATTAAGTTTGGTTTGTTAATAACACTGCCTTAGTAAATTAAGCCACGTTAAGTTCTTTCACATTAAGCGTTTTATAGATCCCTTTCAGATATGTATAGGACAACCATTTACAGCCTACGCTACACAACCACTTTTTTTTTTTTCAAAAATATATTTATTGGCTTTTGTTTGAACATTACAAAACAATAAAATAAAATAAATAAATAAATAAAATAATAATAATAATAATAAAAAAAAAAAAAACACCCCACAGGAAACCTAGAACAGAACTAAAACATAAAATAAAATAAGTAAAATACATTTATATACATCACATTCCACAGCCTTTCATTATGTAGTTTAACTTTGCTATTTTACAAGTTATTAATAGTTTTACTGGAATACAAGGACCAGATTATTCATTGGACATGACCATTACAAAGGAGACAAGACATGGGTAGTTCAATCATCACAGGTCATCTGATCTACATGGTTGCAGTAGTGCAAAAATGGAGTCCAAATTTTATAAAAGTCTTTTAGTTTCCCTTTAACTACATATGTCAATTTTTCCAAGGCAAGGTTGTTAGTCATTTCTTTAAACCATTGATTAGGGGAGGGCCCTTGTGTCTCCTTCCATTTTAAAGCAATAACACGCTTGGCCTGAAGCAAACTAAAATCAATTAATTTGCGCTTCCTTGCATTCACCTCCAGATTTACTGGATATATATGGAATAAACAAAATTTGGGAGCAAGAGGGACATTTTCTTCAGTCAATTTACCAATCATAAGAACAATCTCCTTCCAGAATCTTTGAATCTCATTGCACTCCCATATGCAGTGATAAAGGGTACCAATTTCTTGTTTGCATTTTAAACAACTGTCTGGAATATTGGGATTAAATTTATGTAATTTGACTGGGGTAATGTAAGTACGAAGGAGCCATTTATATTGCAGCAATTTACACCTAGTATTGACACTGTTGTTTTGTGCAAATAAACAAGATTCCATCCATTCTTCTTTAGAAATATCTTCCTGAAGATCATTCTTCCAAGCTGTTAAATAGGATAATGAACTCTCTTTTGATCCCTCTAAGAGTATATTATAAAACAAAGACAGATTGCCTTTATCCCTTAAATGTTTTAAAGTGTGTTTTTCTATGATTGACATAGGGGGTTCTGAATACGTTTTAATTTCAGAATGAATAAAACTTCTTATCTGTAAAAATTTAAAAAAATGTTTCTGAGGAATGTCATATTTTCTCATCAGTTCTTGGAATGACAACATTATACCATCCTTGTACAAATCTTTTACTTGGCTTATTCCTTTATACATCCAATTTTTAAATCCCTTATCACTTCTCCCAGGCACAAAATTTGTATTACCCCAGATTGGTGACAAACCTGACAATGTAATTGCTTCATCTAAAAAATTGTGAGCTTCATACCATACAGAGATGGTATTCCTAAGAAAAGGATTATGCGTGTTTTTTTTTGAGCATTTTAATTGAGGAAGAGTAAAGATATCTCTGTAATGGAATTGGTATCCCATTTTTTTCTATATCTATCCATGCTGGAGGTTCCGTATCCATAAAGTAGTACATAGCAGAACATAACTGAGCTGCCCAATAGTAAAGTTTTATGTTAGGAACCTTAAGCCCTCCCCGTTCGTATGGCAAGTAGAGCAGGGACAGACGTAACCGAGGACGTTTGTTATTCCATATAAATCTTGTGAACGTTTTCTTGAGTGTAGCAAAAAAGGTGGCCGGAAGCGGAAGTGGAATTGACTGGAAGAGATATAAAAATTTTGGTAAAATTGACATCTTTATAATATTTATACGACCAATAATAGAAATGGCAATGCATTCCATCTCTCGAGTGAGTCAATGACTTTCTTTACTAATGGGTCATAATTAGTTGGAATAATTTCTTTTATATTTGGGGTTATCTTAATTCCTAAATATGTAAACTCTTCAGGAGAGCAGATGAACTGCCTACAGGTCAAAAAGTTTCTTCTTTCATCCCCATTCAATAACAGCAAGGCACTCTTATTATTATTAACTTTGTAGCCTGAAAATTCTCCAAATGTTGTTAGTATATTATTAAGTGCTTGAATAGAAGATTCTAGGTTTGTAAGAAATACCACAATATCATCTGCAAACAATGATAAGCGGTGTTCCCTCTCACCTATCGTGATACCTTTTTATTTCAGTATTACTCCGAATTGATATTGCAAGGGGTTCTATTGCAAATAAAAATAAAGAGGGGACAATGGACACCTTGACGTGACCTCTACTTAAATTGAAGGGTTTTGAAATTTGGCTATTTGTTATTATCTCTGCTTGTGGGTCCCTATAAAGTAACTAATCCATTTAATATATCCCTCACCCAGCCCATATCTTTTAAGCACCTCAAAAAGGTATCCCCATTCAATCCTGTCGAAGGCTTTTTCTGCGTCCAACGACAGATTGCGTGGTCTTTGGCATTTTGTTTTTTGTATAGTATTTAAAACTCTACGTATGTTATGTATGGCTTGTCTTCCAAGCACAAACCCATTTGATCATTCATAATAACATTCGGTATATGAGTTTCAATTCTTTTAGCTAGGGCCTTACAAAGAATTTTAGTATCACAGGACATTAAAGATATGGGCCTATAAGATGATTTTTCATTGGGGGGTTTGCTGGCTTTAAAACAAGAGTAATTAGTGCTGATCTTAATGAAAGGAGGCAGTATTCCCTTTCAAATGATTCATTAAACATTTCAAGTAAGTGTGGTAAAAGTTTTCCTGCAAACGTTTTATAAACTTCCATTGGGAGGCCATCAGGCCCGGGGGCTTTTCCACTACTCATGTCCTGTAGTGCCTCTGAGAGCTCTTCTATGCTTAGATTTCTCTCTAAATTACTTCTTGTCCCCTCTAATAATTTAGGAAAATTGAAGATTATCAAGAAAGTGTTGCCAAATTCAGATTTGTACAAATTTTCATAATACAATTAAAAAATTTTATTTATTTCCAATGGATCTACAATCTTCTCCCCATTTTCTAAAGTTAATAAATTGATGGCTGTCTGTTTGTATCTTTTAATTCTCCAAGCAAGCAACTTTCCTGATTTTTCTCCCTGATCATAATAGGATTGTTTTAGCCACATTAAATTCTTAGCTATTTTACTACTAGTTAATTCATTATATTGGGCTTTTAATACAAGAAGTTCTTTTTGCTTAGGAGGGTCGTTGTTGCTGAAGAGGTGTTGTTCTAATACTTTAATTTGTTTTTCCAAATTTTCTAATTGTGCCTGGTATGTTTGGATTATTATGGATTTTAGTTAATTTCAATCATCTCTGTATAGCAATATACACTGAACAAAATAATAAACGCAACACTTTGTTTTTGCCCCATTTTTCATGAGCTGAACTCAAAGATCTAAGACTTTTTCTATGTACACAAAAGGCCTATTCTCTCAAAATTGTTCACAAATCTTTCTAAATCTGAGTTAGTGAGCACTTCTCCTTTGCTGAGATAATCTATCCACCTCACAGGTGTGGCATATCTGATGCTGATCAGATGCTGATTAGACAGCATGATTATTGCACAGGTGTGCCTTAGGCTGGCCATAATAAAAGGCCACTCTAAAATGTGCAGTTTTATCACACAGCACAATGCCACAGATGTCTCATGTTTTGAGGAAGCATGTAATTGGCATCCTGACTGCAGGAATGTCCACCAGAGCTGTTGCCAGTGAATTGAATGTTCATTTCTCTACCATAAGCCGTCTCCAAAGGCGTTTCAGAGAATTTTGCAGTACATCCAACCGGCCTCACAACCGCAGACCACATGTAACCACACCAGCCCAGGACCTCCACATCCAGAATCTTTACCTCCAAGAGCCATCCATCCAGACAGCTGCTGCAACAATCGGTTTGCATAACCAAAGAATTTCTGCACAAACTGTCAGAAACCATCTCAGGGAAGCTCATCTGCATGCTTGTCATCTTCATCGGGGTCTCGACCTGGCTGCAGTTCGTCGTCGTACCCGACTTGAGTGGGCAAATGCTCGCATTCGATGATGTCTGATCAGATCCTGAGGCCCATTGTTGTGCCATTCATCCACGACCATCACCTCATGTTGCAGCATGATAATGCATGGCCCCATCTGGGAAAAAATCCCAGTTCTTGCATGGCTTGCATACTCACCGGACATGTCACCCATTGAGCATGTTTGGGATGCTCTGGCAACCGCCAAACCCAGACTTGTCCATCGGATTGCCAGACAGAGAATCATGATTCGTCACTCCAGAGAACACGTCTCCATTGCTCTAGAGTCCAGTGGTGGCACTGCATTCGACGCTTTGCATTACACTTGGTGATGTAAGGCTTGGATGCAGCTGCTCGGCCATGGAAATCCATTCCATGAAGCTCTCTGCACACTGTTCTTGAGCTAATCTGAAGGCCACACGAAGTTTGGCAGTCTGTCAGAATGGACTTCACTGAGAGGGAGACGACAGATCACGCATCATGTTAGTTTTCTTTATTTTGCAAAAAGCACAACATTTTGTTTTTACTGTGAGTGTACACAAATAAAAGAAGACATTATTTGTACGACCAAAATTGCTGGAGCATTTTTAGTTTCTTTCACACTGGTAAGAAAAGAACGAGTTGGTATCACCAGCGCGGCCATCTGACCTCTGAGCGTTAACACCCTAGAGCAAGTAACTTACGATGACAAGAAAAACCTGTCCATATTCACTTTTCAAGAACTAACTCAGTGGTTCCCAAACTTTTTCTGCTGGGCCCCCCATTACTCCAGATGTCTGTGTCAAGAAACATTTCTAATTATTTCAATGTTAAAAACAGTTGTATTTTTCATATTTTTGAAGAAACTATTTTTTCAAGATTCTTTGATGAATATACATGCACCCTCTCAGACATGACCTTGATTTAAAAATGATATGAATATTGTAATATAGTACTACTTAACTTTAGCCTACTTGCCATCTTAACTTGTTTGGCTTCATTACCCACCTTTGTACTAGTGAATCTGAGGGCGAGATGTGTCTTGTCATATTGTCTCGTCTTTTCACTGCAATGGATGTGCCCTGGATGCCACAACAGCTGCTGTCTACTGGACGCAACAAAGCAAACACTGCAAATTCATTTGTTTTTTGTGTCAAAGCATTGGAGTGTGTCTGTGTCCGAAACAGAACAGGGCATCAGTTTACTGTCCAGGATTTGTTGTGATGTGTTGCGTCGTGTTGGGTTCTATTTTCTTGTCTCGCTGCGCTGCTCACGTCAGGTGTAGACACATTGTTTTGGTATTTGTAAATATTAAGCATATTGATCATCTGCTTTACATTGATCGGGCACCTGCAGTCCTTTCACAAATTTGTACACGAGCAGAACCATGTATCGTTTATTTATAGTTTTACACGGCTCCCTGCAATGGAATTCTGATTCTTCAGTCGTGCCAACTAGTGGCCTGTTATTGCACGACAACAATTACAACCACAACAGCTACAACTGATGATGGAGCACTAAAGAGGGTTTCTTTTGCATAATTATCTGCGGAATGTACACTATCCCTCAGCCTCAACCCCTTGCACCCCCCCCAGTTTAGGAACAACTGGCCTAAGTGATGTTAATTATGTGCTCTAATTTTTGTTAAATCATTCTTTGTGAATATTTGGCTTATATGTCACATTTTTCACCAATTCTTTCCCCCAGTTTGACTTTGGCGGCTGGATGCCTAACTACCCAACTGCCCTCAGAAAGCCCCCGCCCAAGGTGAAAGGCCAGATCACTGAGGAAATAATCCTAGAGACCCTACCTGATGTGAGCACTACGGTGAATGGGATGGCTATCCTGAAACTGTTGAGCAAGGATTGTGCAGACCGCGTGAGTTTGTACATCACTTGTGTCATATTACTCTGTATGACAATGGCTTACTTACACTGCTTTCATTCCTCTGCTTTGCATTATCTGACTGTTACATTATAAAGGACATTTAGCAAACTGTAAGCATAGTGTTGCTGTGGGCTCTTACAGAATATTAGTGTGCTGTCATACGCAGTGTTTTAAACATTGTTATAATTATAAACATGTTTATTATCAACATGTTACTTACAATTACAATCTTGATACCCTGTCCGTAGTACCCTCTGGGACAATGCCCAGAAAATCTACATGATGAAGACGTCCCCTGCAAGCTCCTAGAAGATTTTCAAAAGGATCTGGGGGAGTTGTCAGATCTCATAGAGGAGCGGAACAAGAAATTGGAGCTTCCCTACACCTATCTGAGCCCCAAAAATATGGACAACAGTGTAGCCATTTGAGAGGATACAATAGTCCTTCTTAATATGTTTGTCTTTCTAATAATAGCTTTGTCATTAAAAATAATGGCCAAAGCAAAATTAACTCAAATCAAGATCACTGATATTGCCTTTCAGGGAAAATAATATAGATAATGTGAAAGGCACTGCTTAATATATGTGATGCATTTAAAAAAAACGAAAACGAAAAAAAAAAAAAAAAAACTTGTGGGTTCTGAGATATAAGTTCTTATGACTGTAGTGCCACCTAGTGACATAAATCAGTACAATCCTGCAATATTAAACATTGCATACAAATGTACATTTCTTTTTTAAAATCAAACACAACTTTTCACATGTTTACTGTAAACTGTCACATATTATACACTTGTGTGATAAAACTAAAACAGTCCCATCTTTGTTGATTGTGCCTTTGTGTTACAGTGCAAAATACAGTATGGTGCAATTATTTGTTGTTGTTTGTTTATTCCAAAAACAATGACTTGCTCAGTTTAGAAACCAGCAAACAAGAGAGGATCCACTCCAGACAGGGTAAAATTCCATGTGCACCTCTAGCATATGAATTGTCTATACATTTAAATGCCTTTTTATTTAAAAATGTAGGCCCAGTTTCACAGACAGGATTAGGCCTTAGTTCAATTAGGATATGTAATTATAAGTATCTATTTTAAACATACACTAGAAAAACACATTACTGGTGTGCCTCTTGAGACAAAACAATGGGAATGACATATTATGTCAGTACAAGTTACTTTCAGTTAAAACAGCTCAAATGTGCATTTTAGTTTAGGACTAGTTTAAGCCTAGTCTGTGAAACCGGGGCAAATTTCTCAACATTGCATCAATAGATTTAGCTCATTCTTTGCTGACACAGTTTTGCACAATACGGCTACGAACGTGCGTATTGGTGTCTTCAAAGTAACATTATACTCTTACCTACATTAAAGGTCACCTATTATGGAAAATCCATGGTGTTTGGATTTAAATGTGTGTTGGCAGTGTGTGAACACAACCATCCTACAATGAAAAAAATACACTCACTCCTCTTTTTTTAAAATCCCCATTAAACCAAAGTGGTCTCATTAGACATCCCGTTTTGATTCTCTGACAGTCCTGCATTACCATAGTTTCCGCCCTCAGCAAGTTGTACGCTGTCTTCCGTTTTCTCCGCACTTGAGCAGCTTTATCGACAACAACGTCTCATAGGCAATCCCGGTGTTCTGTTGTTGGATGTAAGAGTGAACATAGGAGTTTTCATTTTCTCACAATTAATATCTGAATTAACAGATATTGTTCTGAGTCCCCCATCGGGTGAGACATAACAGATATACCGTTCTGAGTCCCGGCTTGCGAAGCTGAGACACAACAGATACATCGTTCTGAGTCTGCCCTGTGAAGGGAGAAGACGTAACAGATATACCGTTCTGAGCCTCTGGTCCATCCAGAAGAGACAACAACAGATCCCTTGATCTGAGCCTACAGCTTGTGAGGAAAGAGACATTAACAAACACTACGTTCAGAGTATCCGTCCAGCAAGACAGTAACGACATCTGCAACAAGGTTAAGCTCAGGAGAGCAAACCTTCACTTCAAGGTACCTTCGTCTGCGTGTTCCAGATTGTTAAGGACCTTCTGCACCTACACCAGGGCCTCATCTGCGTGTTCCAGATTTTAGGACCCTTTGGTGCTCCAGGAGATCAGCATCCCACAGAGCTTCGTGTTCAAGACTGTTGAAACAGATTCTGGCTCCTCTCCCCACTGCATTGTCACCCAGCACAAACAGTGGAAGACGTCACCGTCATCGGACTCAACCAAGTGGAACGTAAATATCACTTAACCAAACCTCTTTCCAGAGACCTTGGCATTGTTGTATATTATCAGTATATAATTTCCTAATTTCCATTAGATGTAATATAGCTGATGTTAGTTAATAACAAATAATCTTTCATTTATTTGTTTGGTGCATAATAAGGTTCTCCACCTTATTATTTTCAGAGAAACATCTTATCTTTCCATAAGATAGCGTAACTCTTCCATAGCCACACTCACTTAATCACTTGTATTCTATCTATCTTATGCACTTTATTCCTTTATCATTCATGGTATTCATTTAGTAGTTGTGTTAGTTAGTCTTGTTTATCTTTTTGTTAATAACATTTATTTTATTACACTTGTGTCTTCCTTGTGCTGATAATACAGAAGAGGCTCTACAAGTTAGCAATTTCACCAATCTTTCAGATAAATCAGCTGACCACTTTACATTAATTCTAAATGAATGAAAGCCCCTGTTAGGAGTGCTCTCATACTGCCAAGGTAAAAGACCTTGACTGGTGCCCTGAACTAGGGAAAGAGGGGAAAGTGGTCCTCTGATGTACTCATAACCACACCTTAAGTGACGAGTGGTCCTAAAATCACAATGTCAGCGGTGATGTGAGTACCAATCCCTATTTTACTTTGTGTCCTAGGATGGACAAAGTAAAAATCACTACAAGATACTATTAATAAATTCACACACACTGTCTTGTTTTTTATTGTGGCTGTGGTGGATGGAAGAACACGTTGAATAATGCTGACTATAAAATACAGTGATGAGGTAAAGCCTTACTGCCGGTTACTTGTGAGGTTAAAAGAGGACAGAGCAGATTATGGATTAGTGTGGGAAAGTTCAGTTGCTTGTATGTCGCATAAACCCATTGATGTGGTCTATCTTTACAAGTGCACTAAATGTGTTTTTAGGAGCTTGCCCATTTTATTCTTTTGTTTAGCACTTTTTTAAATTTATGTTGGTGATAATCAGATTTGTACATTTATTTGTTTTTCAGTGAAAACTTATTTTGAATTTTGCCATTTCTATTGAGCTGAGTTGAGTGAAGGATTTTTGTTAAGTGAACTGAACATGTAAACATATATTAACTGTTAAACATATTTATGAAATTGATAATGCAAATATCCTATATAGGTTTTTCAATGTTTTATGAATATGTGTCTTACTACGGTATTAGCAGAGGTGGTTTTAGTAGCAGGTATGATCATGTGATGAATATAATTGTGATTATGTTTGGAACTAAACACTAATTTCAGTGTAAAAAAACCAACAACATTGACACAGAATTTTTGACAACTGAAAGAAGCATGCTTGCAATGCAACTGTTCATTGTAAAACTGAAGTTCACTATAATACAGTGATTGTTATGTAATTAATATTATAAATTATTTTTATAGTTATTGTAATTATCATTTATTTTCCTCTTGCAGTGGTGCATGGTGGCAGATTGGCTGTATGTTTGTAAGATTGGAAAAGTTGTGATAAAGAAGATTTCAGTTTTTACAGTGGTTTAATATTTTAAGAAGATATGAATATGTTGGTTATTGTTGTATTGGTTACTGTAAATGAAGAGTTCATTTGCAAAAACCGATAAACGCCATTTAAAAAAAAAAAAATGAACTAAGTGTTGTGCATTATTCTCCATATACAGCACGTTCTGTACCCTAAATCCATTTTTTCAGAAGAGCCGGTTTTGCCCACTTTCAGGCATCGCAAGTTCACGTTTTACAGCAGAAGCCGACAAGCGCCCTTGTTGTTTGAGTACAGAAACCGATAAGTCCGTTTTAGCGAATCAGCGCGCAGTATTCAGGTCAGGTGACAAGGCTTCTTGTCACTTCAAAAAGACGCGCTAGCTGAGGGAAGTTTTATCAAAGCTGACTAAAAGTGATCGAGGATTTATGATTTCGACTCCTGTAAGTCCTTGTACACCATACACGACTTACATGCTGAAAAATTGGTTGTCCTTTTGCTTGTGTGTGTGTGTGTGTGTGTGTGCGCGTGTGTGTGTGTTTGAGAGAGAGAGAGCGAGAGAGAGAGCGTGCGTGCGTGTGTGTGTGTATGTGTGTACCGATCTGTTTGTGTGTGTGTGTGTGTGTGTGTGTGTGTGTGTGTGTGTGTGTGTGCGCGTTTGTGTGCACGTGTGTTTGAGAGTGTTTTAAATGCAATTACTTGGGTTTTGTTTAACTATGAAACATGAAATGTGGAGTTATCTGCTTTTGCCAAAAAAAACGACTGTTGGAGTTATCTGCTTTTGCTAAAAAACAAACTTTTAATATATATATAAAACATACTTTCAATGAATTTTAATTTTTTAATTTACCTGTATTTTTTAGAGTTATCATTACTTAATCAAAACAGCCCAACTGCAGTTTGATTGTTATTACTTGGAATGCACAATAAAAAAAAAAACATGATTTGTGAGAATTCATAAAAATGGAGTTATCTGTTTTTGCAAATAAACTCTTCAAATAATTACTATGCTGAATCAATGAGCAACTGCGAGATGACGTTCAGTCAACTTGTTTTTTAATGACAGATTATAAATATTTCCCCATTCTGCGTGTTATATTTTGGGGTTCATTTTTTCAATGGTCATACGTTAGGTATTTAAATGCTTTTAAAATATTGTATATCATTATTATTTATGGGCAAACAGTAAATTAAGTACCATCAACACATGCAAGTGTAAACTTTGAAGAGTAAAAATGACATACAAGGCCAGCAATATAATTTAACTTTATTAAAACACAGCATATAATCACAATTAATCACGTTAATTCCAAAAGGCAAACATTTGCTATAATAATAATATAATATATAAATAAAAATAATACTAAAAAGTAATTGTATATGATTGTATATATTTATTTAACATACTTTTATTAAAAAACATGGAAGATAATGAGTAAATATCCAAAGAAAATATATTTTATGTATATTTCAACAACTTCCCACCCTCCCCCCGCAATATATTTGTGTACATTTTAAATAATAAATAAAAAAATAAAAATTAAAAAAAAAAACGTTTAATCAAAATGATCAAAACGTTTAATGAACAAAAATAGGTTCTGTACATGGCAGACAGGAGTGTAGTTGACCATATAAAATTATAATGAAAAGAGATCCAGTGAACCATCTTGTAATTGTGGGTAACTGGTCGCTGTAAAATGAAATGTCAAACTTAGTATCATATTATTACCAACTGTCCAGAACAATAAAGCAATATTAAAATGTATTTCTTATAAATGTAAAAAAGTATTCATCTGTTGCTGGCTGGTCCTTGTAAAATGTAATTTAGTTACTCAAATCTAACTGGCCAAGAGTTTTGAAACAATCACATATAATACTTTGCCAAATACTTACATTAGCTCTCTTCCTGACCAGGCCTGGTGCATGTTTCAGCGTCTCTGCAATATGGCCTTCAGCATCCATACTGGTGGACCCAGACTGTGATTTCATTATTGCCCCTAAAATGTTTACAATACAAGTACAGTTTTTAGAGATACAACAAGGTAATTATCCATTTTGTGTTACCAATCATGTAGAATTCTGTCACTTTAATGCTTCCTGATATTAAAACTAAAATAATTAAAATTACAGTAATATATGCAAATACTGTTATTTATTTATTACTTAGTAGAAGTCTGTAAACACAAAGTTCTTCAAGTTTCCTCTTCCCCTTCCTTCCTTTGACACTATACTGTGCCCACACTTCTGAAGTTGCAATTTTTTGCATCAATCGCCGCATTGTTTCTGTTCGGCCCTCCGAGTGAAGAAAGATATTTAACCTGAATTTAAATTAAATGCTATAGTCAAATCACATGCATATACACATTACAGTTCAGCTGTATTTTATTAAATAAAATGTCAGATTCTCATCTGTTTTTCTTTGGAGCTCCTCATCCACTCTCAGTTTCTCCTCAAATGAAAGAAAATCAGGTAAATTATCAACAACAGGGATCGGGTTCTTATTTACTTAAAGGGATGCTCTGCCCAAAAATGAAAATGATCTCATTTACACACCCTCATGCTGTCCCTGATGCATATGCCTTTTTTTTTTCAGATAAGCCCAAACAAAGACTTTTAGAAAAGTATTCTATCTATGTGAGTCCATATAATGCAAATAAATGGGGGCCGCAAAGCTGACACTTCGAAAACCACACAAAATGTTGCCCTAATGGTAATTTGCATGACCCAGCTGATGAATCAGTATCTTCTGAAGCAAAATGACAGATGTGAGAGGGAAAACATACTTATATTTTAAACCTTTTAAACTGTTTTTCTAAAGAATTTCGGAAAATTTCTAAACATCTGTTTGTGTACTAAGAAAGAAATGCAATTGGGACAGGAGGAATAAATGATGAGAAGAGGTAGATTATCCATTTAAACATTACTTACATGACTGATTTTGTCTTCCATTATCTGGGCGATGTCCATTGCCACTGGCAGCCCTTGCTGATTCTACACACACACACACACACACAGAGAGAGAGAGAGAGAGAGAGAGAGAGAGAGAGAGAGAGAGAGAGAGAGTTCATTAAAGATAACAGTTCTGGGTCCTCAATGACTTCCATAGTCATTTTTTTTCCAATGGGGACCCAAAACTGTTTGGTTACCAACATTCTTCAAAATATCTGTTTTTGTGCTCAACACAAGAAAGAAATTCATACAGGTGTGGAATAACTTGAGGTTATGTAAATGATGACAGATGTTAATTTTCTCTTTAAAATTGATGTGAAACCACCAGTGCTCCATAATAATCAAGTTGCAAAGTGGCATGCTAAAAAGATGTAACATACTATATTGGTGCTGATCGGCATTTGAATTATGCTGATGACTCCACTCTTGCATTCTTTGTGCTACAAAAAAAGAGAAAGAAATTATGTAATTATATTATTGTTAAAAAATAATGTGATGATTCCCTTTTGCCCAATAACCTGCTGTAAACTGCAAGTAAATGTGCTGTAAATTGCTAAAATTCCAGAATGCCTTTTTCATTAATTGTACTGCTTTTGCTGTTTACATGAGTAATTCCTTCTTTTTACCACTGAGATACTATTGACACTTGAGCACCAATTATACCAGTGTGTTTTGTCTGCAGTACAAACATCATGTCTATCAGAACTTTATGATTGGCCCAAAACAGACTACTTAAATTAGAGAGTGCTTATTTTGTACATAGTCACTTGTTAATTTTATGGCTTTGTTTACACAAGCAGCAAAACAATAATTTACAAGTAATGCTAAAATATCTTATTCCAAGAAACTGACACAACTAATTGACACAACTAATACTAACTCAAAATGGTAAAATGCTGATAATTTTCCAGAAAAGGCTTCATTTGTCTTACCTTCGAATTGATGAGCCATAATTGTATGTTCTCCATTCTGGCCATTCCAGTTTGGTGTACTGCAGAAATCTAAAAGAATATACATTGTTTATATATACATTGTGACATATTTTTATAATTTAAAACTGCTGTTTTGTATGTGGATATATGAAAAATTATAATTTATTCCTGTGATCAAAGCTGAATTTTCAGCATCATTATTCCAGTCTTCAGTGTCACATGATCCTTCAGAAATCATTCTAATATGATGATTTGCCGGTCAAGAAACATTTATTATTATTAGTTTTTAAAGTTTGAGGTCAGTAAGAAAAAAAAAACATTAAAGAAATACTTTTATTCAGTAAGGATGCATTAAATTGATAAAAAAAAAATGACAATACCAACATTTATAATGTTACAAAAGCTGTCAATTTCAGATAAATGCTGTTTTTTCTTTTTACTTTCTGTCAAAACTTACTTTACTTTCAAAAGACTCGTTCTGATTTGTTAAAAAAGAGGTCAAGAAAAGTGAAAAAGCATTCCTTTACTTTTATTACGACCTATTCTTCTAAGTCATTCTTGATATGATCCATTTTTAAAAAACATTGGTATTTATTATCTTCTGATCCCGAACTGAGTACAATTTTCCGACATCCTCCACTGATTGTATTTAAACGAGCGAAAAATCTAAAAGATCATGTAGTACACGCTCGTTTTCAAAGTGGTATTGCTAGGTCCTCTCAGAAATTAATTAGTCCATTACAAAATGGAAATTATCGCTGTGGTAATTGTGCGCAGTGTAACAATACAACTAAAACCTCATTCTTTTGTCATCCTAGAACTGGGAAGAAATATGGTATTCATTCTGTTATCACTTGTGCGTCTACACACGTTGTTTATCTGATTCGGTGTCCTTGTGGTTTGGGCTATGTGGGAAAAACTTCACGTCAATTGAAACAAAGAATCAGTGAACATAAAAGTTCTATCAGAAGAAAAGATGTTAACTATCCAGTCGCTGCCCATTTTTTATCCCTTAATCATGATGTTTCTTCCTTACGCTTCTGTGGGATTGAAAAAGTGAGTGTGCCACCTAGAGGGGGCGATATTGAATTGCTCTTACAGAGACGTGAATTGTTCTGGATTTTTACTCTTCAGACTTTATCACCTATGGGTATGAATGATGAAGCATTGTTTAATGTGATGTTATGAAATATGATCATTAGATATATGATATCATTAATAATACTCCTTATATAATATATATATATATATATATATATATATATTCTATTTATTATATAATTGTTGAGTTAATAATGTGATGTGGTGTTAATGATTATTTAATCACTGATCTTGATTGAATATTGATGATTCTTTGTGATTCATGATGTTTTAAATACAATGGAGTTTGAATACAATGTTTATGCCTGATGAAGATCTTACGATCGAAACGTTGCTAATAAAGTGTCTTTTTTATTGTTTTGCAAGTCGGTAGTGTGCGGGATTCATTTTTTTGTTTTTTAAATATATTCAAATAGAAAGCAGCTGTTTTTAATTGTAAAAATATTTCACAATATTACTGTTTTGCTATATTTTTGGGTCAAATAAATGCAGCCTTGATAAGCAGAAGAGACTTCTTTTAAAAACATATTACCATTCTAAAACGGTTGAACAGTATTTGTCAACATTAGTTAATGCAGAACAGTTAATGAAGAGCTGTGTTTTTATTTACTAACATTAGATCAATAAATACTGTAGCAAATGTATTGCTCGTTCTAATTTGTTAATACGTAACTAACACATTAACTAATGTTTACAAATGAAACTTTATTGTAAACTCTTGCCAAAAGTAGAAGAACTCTTGATAAAAGAAACATAGGAAACATTACCTAATTGCTGTGGCATCATTGAAAGTGTGCTGTCTGTATGTATAGCTGCACTGTAGCCCCCTGGCATCTCTGGATCAGTGACATACAGCATTAGTAAATGATGAGCCATTCTTGATACTGTATGGTCAGTTGTGTAATTCTGCTTATCTGTTTATGCTTACCAAAAAATCCAGCTCTTGGTAAGCTTTCAGGAAATTCACCTTTGCCACAAGCTGGTCTTGTTGCTGTTTAATGGTTTCCAGCAGGCTAAGGATGTGGACCTCAGCTGCTGTTGACACACATGAATATAGATAAAATATAGGTATAAAATACAAACCCGATTCAAAAAAAGTCAGGAAACTGTACAAATTGTGAATAAAAAACAGAATGCAATGATGTGGAAGTTTCAAATTTCAATATTTTATTCAGAATACAACATAGATGACATATCAAATTGTAGCGAATCGTACAGGTATTGAATCAATTATGGGTGAGATATATGAATATAATAAATCATAAAGCCTTATGATTAATTATGATGCAAATATCGACCCAAGAGGGAATTATGTATGGGGGTAGGATTTAGGGCTGTGTATCACCGACAATGTCACGATACGATACGCATCACGATACTAAAGCCACGATACGATACGTATCATGATATGGTTCAATTTGGAATTTAAATTTCTTTTGAGCAGAGTTTAGTAACAGTAATATGCGTTTATTGAATAACCAGTGTTATAACAGTCATGATAACTGAAAAACAATTTTGTTTTTGTCATTAAAATTTCACTTGCAACGGTAAGTTGACTATAAACTAAGTTAATTATATCAGCTATAATAATGTCTATACTGCCTCTGTTTTGTTTTGTTTTTTTCATCTGTAAAATGATTTTTTTGGATATCAACTCAAGATATGTTCTAGAACATACATTTTTATTAATGTGGTCTAAAAAAATACGGGCTACATGAGTTTACAATACACACTTTACAATAAGGTTCATTTATTAAACATCAGATAATGTATTAACTTACATGAACTAACCATGAGCAATACATTTGTTACTGTATTAGTTCATCTTTGTTAATGTTAGTTAATAAAAAAAACTACGGTTGTTCATTGTTTGTTCATGTTGGTTCACAGTGCATTAACTAATGTTAACAAGATTTAAATAAAGTATAAGTAAATGTTGAAATTGTTATATAACTAACAAAGTTTAATAAATGCTGTAGATGTGCAGTTCACGATTAGTTCATTTAACTAATGTAGTTAACTAATGTTAATTAATGAACCTTATTGTAAAGTGTTACCAAGTTATAAATTACAAATGTCATGTTATGATCATTTCAGAACCAGAGTAATGAAGCAGATCAAAACAGAAAGAATGCTGAGAGAGCTGTCGCCACCCTGCAAGAGAAAGAATGTGGATATATAGTGGCAGGTTATCGTGACATACGATTGGGTTGCTCTCGATGTCCAAGCATCGCAGGAAATTGAAACTCTCTGTGCAGAAGAGAGTGACAGCAGAACGTCTCGCTTAACTTCATCATACAACCGGGAAATTGCCGTTTTTGTTAAAAACTGACGTGTTGGTATTGTGTAGCGTGGCTCACACTCGTGAAGCAATTGTCTAAAGCCGTTATTCTCGACAACGCTGTATGGCCGTAAATCCTGACATATGAAGCGCATTAATGTATTTGTAATCTTTTGAGATCACCGAGACGTGGGTAAGAGTTTTGAGATGAAAGCATCAGGCATCGTTGGCTGCTTCTGGGATGACAGATATGTGCTACTAGGCCTACCTGCTACGACCAGGGCTGGCTGGTGTGGATGATGTCTTGACATATGCAGAGAGAGGTTCGTTGTGTTGCCGGAATACTTAACTTTTGTTTTGCAGTTCTTGCATATCGCATGACTCATGTCTAATGTCTGACTCTCTGGTTTACCGTAAAACCCAAAATTCTCCCATATTTTTTATTTTTTTTGTTGGCGGTGGAATAATTATCCATTTTGAATGTCTCACTCTGCTGCTTGCGTTGCTAGCGCCAATTGACGTCACGTGATTGGCTACATTTAAAAGCACGACAGACTCGATACGGCAGCTGCTGTATCGATACGCGTATCATCAGGAGTTCATGACGATGTATCGCTGTATCGATGTTCTGAGCACAGCCCTAGTAGGATTGTAGCAATATTCCAAATAAATAGATTATGATCCACAAATAAATGTATTCAAAAAGATATTCACTAAAAACAATCGTATCCACAAATGAATATAATGAGATCCACAAATATATGTTAGAAGTTTAGCAAAAAATAATTAAATTCACAAATATATAAAAATTAGATTTGCTAAAAACATATTCACATATGTTTTTATGTCACAAGCACAATTCTGCCTGCATTCATTTGTGAATCACCTCACGCATTTGTGGATTTTGACACAACTCTAGCGTCACCACTGCAGAAAAATCCACAAATAGGTCGACTCCACCCACCATCTACTTAACCCAATCAGATAATGCCCATGTTGCGCTGACCAATCGTAGCACGCTCTCTCTCCAACCATTCACGTTTTGCCTTACAACCAGGGTGGGAAGTGAACAGACCCTGAACTTGAGTCACTCGCTACCAGTCTCTTCAACATGGCCGATCAGGAGGAGTTAAGACAGGTGAGTGATACTAATTGAACACAGTAATTAACTGAAGTTTTAGCAGGTTCTTGATATGTCATTATTACTAGAGAGGCAGTTTGACAATTTACAGCATGATTGAATCAGTTAGTATTTGTTACCAAGCACCATTTCGAAGACTGTCGCATTTGTCGGCCACATACATCAAGGGTGTGTTATTTCAGAAAAGTAACAATTCTAAAATTGACCATTATTTATTGTGAGGTGTAAATTGTTGTAATTTCTTTACTATGGAATGTAATGTTAATGATTAAAAACGAGGCAACTTCTATGATGTATGTGGCCTCCAAAATGCGACCTCCTAGAGGACGCAGCCTTCGAAATAGTCTTATTTATTTATTTTACATTTAGAATTACTGAATTAGTTTATTATAATAAATAAACTATTACGTAAACAATATTGATTGCAAGATGAAGAATATGTGTGAAGTTGCATGTAGATTCTATGTGCGCCTGTACTAGTAGGGTTGCCAACTGCCCTATATTATACAGTCATACGTAAGGGGTCAGATCTTCCACTGCATATTATATGAGACTCGGTTTTCCCATAATGAATCAGAAAAATGACCCCTTGTCCCTGTTAAACAGGCAAAACGTTTGAAGGGGATTCCCCCTTGTCACCCCCTGCAGTGGCGAAATAGCGCCCGTCTCTGATACTATGAGCATGCGTGAACTGAGGGGCGTAATGCAAGTTGTTACGTTACCTGTAATGCAATGTAATACCTGACACGATCATTGAATTTAACTGTCAGAAAGAACCAGTTTTCGAAAAAAGAACCTGACTTCCCATCACTAGTGAAAAGTTGGCAGCCCTAATTAGTATTATCCCTTGTATGTAACTGGAATAGTTACTCCATGCAACTTTAGACTACAGTCTGTCCAGTTAAATATTACAGTTTAAATTACTGTTTGTTCAGGGTCTTTCTGCACAAGTTGAAAGTGCTGCTCGGGCATTAGTGCAGATAATCGCCAGGGATCTGACACCACACAGCAAAAACTGCAGTGTTAAATGAACTCTCCTGGGAGTATATGTGAGACCATACTCAAGAGTGTTAAAGTGTTGATATAAGAGTGTTAAATGAACACTGAAGCGGTGTTAAAGTTAATGAGATAATTAAGTGATTAACAGTGATGATTGACCATTATTGAAGATACCTGATGATAACAAGCAGAATCACCAAAGGAGAAAATCACAATTTTTAAGCCACCATCATGGAGATGAGTGTTTTGCTTTAGCTGGGCTCTTGACCCTTGACTTTTTAAAATAAAATTTGTTTGGGCTGTTTTAACTGAGTTTAACATCCAGACAAACAAATGTAAAAGATAACCAGGTGGTGTTGGTTATGTTTTCACATAATCATTATTTGATCTGAATCACTGAACTCATTTAGAGCCCAATCTCTGAGTTAGATTTACATTATTGATTACAGCAGCACAAGATCCGCTTTATCAATATAATCTGAAGGATTTCTCAAAAGTTGTTCTGAGCAAAAAAAAAAAAAAATCTTTCTCTTAGGCACACACAGACATCAAGAATCAGCATATAAATCTCAACAGTGGTGAGAATAATAAACCATGTTGCAGTGCATTCTGGGAGCCACCAATCAAAATTCATCCATGCCTCCCATCATGCATTGCTGCATGAATAAATTATGAGCTGAATTGTTTTAGTATTTCTTTTATTCTCATATTTTATTTTGTTCTGTTATGCGACTTTTTAGTAGCTTGTTTTCTAATGTTCAGAGTTGATCTGTTGATCAGAATATGTTGCTTGTCACCGTTGTTGAGATTCATACGCTGATTCTTGATGTCTGTGTGTCTAAAAGAACTTTCTTTTTTTTTTTTTAAATCAGAACAACTTTTGTGAAATCCTTCAGATTATATTGATAAAGCTGATCTTGTGCTGTAGAATCACAGTGCTGCTGTAATCAATAATGTAAATCTAACTCAGAGATTGAGCTCTAAATGAGTTCAGTGATTCAGATCAAATAATGATTATGTGAAAACATAACCAACACCACTTGATCATCTTTTCCATTTGTTTGTCTGGATGTTATAACTCAGTTAAAACAGCCCAAACTAAATTTTATTTTAAAAAAGTCAAGGGTCAAGAGCCCAGCTAAAGCAAACACTCATCTCCATGATGGTGGCTTAAAAATTGTGATTTTCTCCTTTGGTGATTCTGCTTGTTATCATCAGGTGTCTTCAATAATGGTCAATCATCACTGTTAATCACTTAATTAACTCATTAACTTTAACACCGCTTCAGTGTTCATTTAAGGCTTCGTTTACACATACATGGTTATTTTGAAAAACGGAGACATTTCCCTTTGTTTGCGCCCTTCGTTTACACGCAAACGGAGAATTCGCCTCTGAAAACGAGTCTTTCTAAAAACTCCGGTCAGAGTAGAGATTTTGAAAATCTCAGTTTCCACGTTTGCATGTAAACTGAGACAAACGGGTGTTTAGGCAGCCAATGTCACAGTATGCGCCAGAGCTCGCACCTATGTCAAAATTGCGACCTATGTTTACATGTGATCATGGAAGCGTTCAGAGTAACAGTCGCATTTATGTTGGTGCAAACTCTTCTCGTGTATTATTCGTTGCTATTTTCGGGATTCTGATTGGCTTACATGGGCTTGAGCTTCTCGTTACACCGCCACCTACAGGTTTGGCATGCTCTTGACGGCATATATACACGGGTACGTGTAAATTAACACCTTTCTGAAAACTGACGTGTGCACGATGTCATTTTTGAAACCGGAGAGATTGAAATGTCAGTTTATGAAAATAGCCGCCCACGTGTAAACGTAGCCTATCACTCTTATTTTAACACTTTAACACTCTTGAGTATGGTCTCACATGTACTCCCAGGAGAGTTAATTTAAACACTGCAGTTTTTGCTGTGCAGGGCCAGGCTGCTCCACATCAAACCCCCCACAGACACACATCCCTTCTCCCTCTGTCTCTTTGCCCTCATCCTCCTCCCTCTCTTCAGATGGTAGAGTGACCCAGGCTTTGAAAAGGTTTGGCTCTTATGAAGCAAGACAGTTTGTTCTGTTCAGTTTGACCATGAAATGCCCTTACATATTCCACCTAAACCCATCTTTCATTGATGAGCTGACAAACTGTCTCATAACTTAAATTCTTGTTTTGTCTTATGCATTTAGGCAATTTCCTGCTATGTTTAGTTCCCAAGGCGACCAAGCAAGAGGAAAAAAACGCTTTGTGGCACATCCGAGACACACTATAAAACAGTCAAAAACAACAGAACTCCAGGTATATGTTTTATCTGAACCTGCTGCTCCAAACACTCCAAAGTTCACTTCAAGCACTTCAGAAGAGCTTGTTTTAGCTCATGCAGGACTTGGCAAAAGACTCATCAATTTTAATGATTCTGCCAAACATGAGAGTAAGATGTTTTGTGTCTTTTAGAAAAAACATAAGATGCACACATTTTCTATGCTTTTTTTTTTCTTTCTGAATTATATAATAATACAAAGGGGAATTTTAGAATTATAATTAGTCCTTGTATGTTGTGCCCAACCTTATTTAGGCCCTATTATATATTGGTAAGTCATCCCCTTGGAATTTTAAGGTTCTATCTGCATTCTGAGCAGTTTTGAGATATTAAGCTGCAAAGTTTTTGCATTCCATATAGCAAAAATTATATAGGGAACAAGTTTATTTCAAATAAAAATTATGATTTCCTTAATGTATTCTAACTGTACAATATCAAATCCTGTCAAATTTGTAAATGGGATTTTTGAAATGGGGTCAAATGCAGATAGAATCTTTCTAATTAAAAAAAAAAAAAAAATCACTCTTCACTTGGAATTATAAGGTTCTATCTGGCAAAAAAAAAAAATTGAAGCAATAATTTCAAGAAACAGTTTATTTCTAATTTTTTTTAAAACATAAAATTAGTGTTGTAACAGTGTGTTGACATGCATGAGAAAGTTAAATTTAAAGTACACATGAAATCAAAATTGACCCTATTTACTTTGTTAGTGCATATTACTAGTCTTGTGGTGAACAATTAATTCGTGCAAGTTAAAACACAGAAAAAAATTGTTTGTCGCAGTAATCTTGTTACAACAGAGACACGGAGGCGGAGGTAAAAGCAATCCAGGTAAGTTTTATTCACAATATAGCAGAGCACTGGGTGATGGTAGCATATCTAGTTCTTGGGAGAAGGAGAGAAGGTAATATGTCCTGGTTTTGTCTTGCAGATGTCGGCGGGGAGATGCAATGGAGGGAGATGACGGAGACACTCACACACACAGGCAGGTAGGCACACGAGGCGAACTGGAGACGAAGGAGATGGAGGAGATCGCTGGGGCAGGTAAGTAAGTCGTTGGGAGTCCTTAAGGTAAGCATACATGTGAAGTATAGCAAACGAGACCGGACAAAGACTGTGTGTGAGTGTGGTGGTTATATGGTGCTGGTGATTGCTGTGCTGATGAGTACAGGTGGCGGTGATCAGTACGCTGGTGATTGAGTGCGTGGGTAAGGGAGTGAGGTGGAACCTGACGTGTCTGTGACAGTACCCCCCCTCCCACGGCCCGCTCCTGAGGGCCGCGGACCCCGACGTCGTGGTGGTCTTCCTCTAGGGCGTGGGGCAGGTCTGTCTGGGTGGTTGGCGTGGAAGGTCTGTAACAGGATAGGATCAAGGATATCATTCTTGGGAACCCATGAGCGTTCTTCGGGGCCATAGCCTTCCCAGTCGACGAGGTATTCGAGTTGACCACCACGGCGCCGGGAATCCAGGATCTCGTGAACCACGTAGGCTGTGCCGTCCTCCAGGATGAGTGGAAGGGGGGCTCGGCGGCTGCCACGTCAGGTTCTGTGGAGGGAACAACAGAAGGGTGGTGAGGCTTTAGCAGTGATACGTGGAATGTAGGATGGATTCTACTATACTGTGGAGGGAGTTGGAGTCGGTAGGTGACGGGGTTGATCTGCCGGATGATGGTGAACGGGCCAATGAAGCGGGGACTCAGCTTCTTGCAGGGCAGACGCATCCTGATGTCCCTGGTGGACAGCCAGACCTTCTGCCCCGGTTGATAGACAGGAGCGTCGGAGCGCCGAAGGTCGGCTGCCATCTTGCGTCTGCGCAGGGCTCTCTGCAGTTGGTGGTGAGCTGAGTCCCAAACCCTCTCCCCTCTCTCCGGAACCAGTAGTCTACTGCAGGAACGTTGGAGGTTCCCCCCATCCCAGGGGAACAGTGGGGGTTGGTAGCCGAGTACGCACTGGAAGGGTGTTAGTCCAGTTGTGGCTTGGCGGAGGGAGTTCTGTGCGTACTCGGCCCAACCCAGGTACTGGTTCCAGGAGTTTCTGGTGGCCGTGACAGAAGGTACGCAGAAGCGGCCTATCTCCTGGATCTTCCGTTCCGTCTGCCCGTTCGACTGAGGATGGTATCCAGATGACAGGCTGACGGTCACACCCAGGAGGGAGAAGAAGGCCTTCCAGACGTGGGAGACGAATTGGGGTCCTCTGTCGGAGACTATGTCTTCAGGAATTCCATAATAACGAAAAACATGATTAAACATCAATTCTGCAGTGGCCATGGCGGTAGGTAGACCCTCCAGGGTATCAGACGGCAGGACTTTGAGAAGCGGTCTACACCACACCAGATGCACGTGTGACCGTCAGACTCAGGGAGATCGGTGACGAAGTCCACTCCAGGTGTGGCCAGGTCTCTCAGGAACGGGCAGGAGGAAGGAGCTTGCCGGTGGAAGATGGCGTGGGCTCTTTGAGATGGCCACTCCCTGCAGCCCTGCACGTACCTTCTGACATCGTTGGCCATGTTGGGCCACCAGAAGCGTTGTTTGAGCAACGAGAGGGTCTCATTGACCCCCGGGTGGCCAGTGCCAAGTGAAGAGTGGGTATTGTGCAGGAGTGGAGTGCGACGTGCCCGTGTGACGTATTGCAAGCCTTGGGGGCAACCCGGCGGAGTGCGTGTGGAGGCATTGGAGGAGGAATGGTTTCTTCGGACCACTGGATAGGGTTCACGAAAATGGACTCCGGTAGGATGGTTTCAGGATCTCAGGCCTTTCTCAGGGGAATGGAGGCGAGACAGGGCGTCAGCTTTGGTGTTCTTTGAACCAGGACGATAAGAGATGGAGAAGTTGAACCTTGAGAAGAACATGGCCCAGCGAGCTTGGCGAGGGTTGAGTCTTTTGGCAGCCTTCAGATATTCGAGGTTCTTATGATCTGTGAGAACTTGAAATGGATGAGTAGCCCCCTCCAACCAATGCCTCCACTCCTCGAGGGCAAGCTTGACGGCCAGGAGTTCGCGGTCACCGATGTCATAATTGACCTCCGCCGGGTTGAGCTTGCGGGAGAAGAAGGCGCATGGATGGAGTCTACTTGGTGTCCCCTGCTGCTGTGAGAGGACCGCTCCCACTCCGGTGGTGGAGGCGTCCACTTCCACGATGAACGGGAGATCTGGATTAGGGTGGACGAGGAGGGAGCGGTGGTGAAGGCTCTTTTAAGGGTCTCGAAGGCGTGGTGGCTTGTTGGGACCAGGACAGAGACTTGGGCTGATGACGGAGTAAGTTGGTGAGTGGACTGACGATGGTACTGTAATTCTTGATAAACCGGCGGTAGAAATTGGAGAAACCTAGGAAGCGTTGGAGTTCTTTGATTGTTGATGGAGTGGGCCAGGCTTGGATAGCGGAGACCTTCCCCTCGTCCATCCGGATGCCACTGTGGTCAATTATGTACCCCAGGAACTGGACAGAGGGCTGGTGAAAGGAGCACTTTTCAGCTTTGAGGAAGAGATGGAATTGCCGTAAGCGTTGGAGGACCTCCGCAACGTGGTGGCGATGTTCGGCCAAGCTCCGGGAGTAGATGAGGATGTCATCAATATATACCAGCACGAACTTGTGGAGAAACTCCCGGAGCACCTCGTGTATGAAATCCTGGAATACGGAGGGGGCGTTGACCAGGCCATACGGCATGACGAGATACTCGTAGTGTCCGGTGGGCGTGACAAAGGCGGTCTTCCACTCGTCCCCCTCACGTATCCGGATGAGGTTGTACGCGCTGCGGAGGTCCAACTTAGTGAACACAGTGGCACCGCGGAGATGTTCCAGGGCCGCTGGGACGAGGGGAAGTGGGTAACGAAATTTGACAGTAATCTTGTTGAGGGCTCGGTAATCGATGCAGGGCCTCAAGCCTCCGTCCTTCTTCGCCACAAAAAAGAAGCTTGAAGCAGCAGGGGAAGTAGACGGACGGATGTAACCTTGTTCGAGTGCCTCCTTGATGTATTCCTCCATGGCCTTCTCCTCCGGTATTGACAGGGGTAGATGCGTCCCCTGGGCACTGGCTCACCCCGTAACAGATCGATGGCACAGTCCCATGGCCGGTGTGAGGAAGCTTGGAGGCGCGTTGCGGGCAGAAAACGTCACTGAAGGGGCGTAGTCCGGGGGAACATCCACGGAGCGCTTCTCTACAGGGCTTTCGATGGATGTGGCATTGATGGAGAGAGACTTGGAGAGTGGAGTTCTCGGAACAGGAAGCGCTGGGAAACAATCTGGAAAGCAGTGGTCGCCCCACTTCAGGACTTCGCCCGTGCACCAGGAGATGGAAGGTTGTGTTGTTCAAGCCACGGAGCCCTAGAACCACGTCAGCGGTGGACTCCTCCAGAACCAGCAGATGTATCTTCTCCGAATGTAGGATGCCACAGAGTTGAAGTGGTCCCACACAATGACGATGGTCTTACGGCTCAGGGTTTGCCCGTGATGGAGTGGATTTGATAGCTAGTCGGAGACGGGGAGATCTTGAGCTTGAGTTGTCGACAGAGGGCGCCTGAGATGAAATTTCCTGCTGACCCTGAGTCGAGGAGCGCCACCACTGGAACAGAGGTATTTGCAGCAGTAAGGATTACAATAGTAGTGAGTGGTTTCATTTTTTGAATGAGGGGAAAATTGCACTCACCACGGCCGAGGAGGACGGTTGGGCATGTGGAGATAACATGCCCCGGAGATCCCAATATAAACACAGTTCAGGGTCAGCCTTCTTTGTCTTTCATTGGAGGTGAGACGTGAATGATCAATTTGCATCGGTTCGGTGGGCTGGTTCTGGAGGCTGACGGGTTCGGACCGACGGAGGAGGTTGGTGGTGGATGACTGGCCCTGGTGCTCTAAGAGACACGACTGCATACGAAACCCACGCGGATGGCGAGTTGGATGAAGCGTTCAAGTCCCATTGAGTCCTCGTATGCAGCGAGATGCAGCCGCACGTGGGTTCCAGCCCTGACGGAAGGTGGTGATGAGGGCTTTGTTCATTCCATCCGCTGGTGGCGGCTAGCGTTCGGAACTGCAAGGCATATTCGTTAACAGAGAGATTTCTTTGCTTCAGATTATAGAGTTTCTCACCAGTCGAAGAGTCCGCCAGAGGTTTCCCGAAGACCTCACGGAAGTGAGAGACGAACGCCGAATATGATTTGACAACAGGGCCTTTTTGTGTCCACAGGGAGTCTGCCCATTGCAGGGCCTTACCTTGCAGTTGCGAAATGATGAACGCTATTTTCGCCGTGTCGGTTGTGTAGAGGTGCGGCTGCATCTCCAGGACCAGTTCGCATTGGAGAAGGAATCCGCTGCATTCCTCCGCCGATCCAGAGTAGGGGCGCCGGTTTGGCCATGGGACTGGCGGTGAACGCTGGAGAAGAAGCGGTGATGGTGGGTGCGGAAGTTGCAGCGTTGGTGGGTGACGGTGAGGATGGCTGTGGGGTGAGTGCTCGGCGCAGCGCGTCCACGAGCTCTTGAAACGGATCGTTGGTGCTCATGCTGTGAAGTTGTTAAGGTCCGGTCTTCTGTTACAACAGAGACACGGAGGCGGAGGTAAAAGCAATCCAGGTAAGTTTTATTCACAATATAGCAGAGCACTGGGTGATGGTAAGCAGATATATAGTTTCTTGGGAGAAGAGAGAAGGTAATACTGTCCTGGTTTTGTCTTGCAGATGTCGGCGGGGAGATGCAATGGAGGGAGATGACGGAGACACTCACACACACAGGCAGGTAGGCACACGAGGAGAACTGGAGACGAAGGAGATGGAGGAGATCGCTGGGGCAGGTAAGTAAGTCGTTGGGAGTGCTTAAGGTAAGCATACATGTGAAGTATAGCAAACGAGACCGGACAAAGACTGTGTGTGAGTGTGGTGGTTATATGGTGCTGGTGATTGCTGTGCTGATGAGTAACAGGTGGCGGTGATCAGTACGCTGGTGATTGAGTGCGTGGGTAAGGGAGTGAGGTGGAACCTGACGTGTCTGTGACAAATCTTTAATCAAAATCTGAAAAGTTACTTCTGGTCTGGAATGGCAATCCTTCTCTGATGACGTGAGTTTGACGGCTTGGGTTGAAAACGCGTAAACACTCCTCTGCAACCGTTCGTCTGCTATGAGCGAGAGATGGAGAGGAGGAGCACTGAAGTAAAACCCTGCCCTCTATTCAATATTCCGTTTCACTTGGAAATGCGTCACAGCACTGGAGAAAAGACGTTTGCAACTTCTGGTTCACATGGTTTTTATGACATTTATTTCATATTTTAGAATTAATATTTTTAAAGGTGCCCTAGATTGTAAAATTCAATTTACCTTGGTATAGTTGATAATAAGAGTTCTGTACATGGAAATGACATACAGTGAGTCTGAAACATACAATGACCGGGAGGGGACATGTTCGGTTCATTTAGTTTTGTCGTGGCAATGACATATAAACTCGTGGTAATGTGATAATAAGTTGTGGTCACGAGATCATTTTGTCGAGGTAATGACATCCGTGTCATGGCCACGCGATGTAAAGTCATGGCCTCGAGATCATATGGTGATGGAGCGATATATTTTTCTCGTGGACACAACTTCATTATATTGAGGGAATGACATCTATTTCTCATGGCCACAAGTTAAATGTGTAAACAACCTGCTCAACCTGGAATGATCAGAAATGGATAAGACTATAATAATATTTATTTTTAATTAAGAAGGAAAAATAAGAGTGGATTTAAGGAATGATTATTAACACCCCCACCCCCCCTCTCTCTATCTCTCTATCTCTATTTATCTATCTATATAATATATATGTAGAATATTAATTAGATAAAGAAATATGGGAAATGAAGGGGAAAATAAAGCAAATACATTTACAAATGTAATTAATAATATAAAAATATTTAAAAATGAACAATCAGTGAATGGATTTCAAAAGACTGTTAAATGAGATTAAAATGTACAACATTTAAACACTTATTGATAAACTTCATTCGAATGTGGTCTAAGCAACATCGCGTGCAATACAATATAATATGCACTACGTTAATATAATAATTTATTAATTCCGTTCTTTTTCTAGATTAAAAATAAATATTATTATAGTCTTATTCATTTCTGATAATTCCAGGTTGCTATGGTCTTGCAGGCTGTTTGCACATTTAATTAGTGGCCACGAGAAAAATATATCGTTCCCTCAACAAATGATCTCATGGCTATGACAAAACTAAGTGACCGTAAAGTTAAAACATGGAATAATAAAAAAGTCTATGGGGCATTTTGAGCTGAAACTTCAGACACATTCTGGGGACACCTTAGACATATTACATCTTGTGAAATCAAATTTCTAGGGCACCTTTAAGCATAAAAGGCAGTGCTAAATATTTTGTCCAGTGCAGATGTTAAATTTAGTTAGGAATATTGTGGGTAATTTAACACATTATTGCAGGAACAGTTTAAAGGATTAGTTCACTTTCAAAATAAAATTTTCCTGATAATTTACCCCCATGTCATCCGAGATTTTTGTCTTTTTTTTCTGTCAAAAAGAATGAAGGTTTTTTTGATGAAACATTCCAGGATTATTCTCCTTATAGTGGACTTCAATGGACTCCAAACAGTCCAAATTACAGTTTCAGTGCAGCTTCAAAGAGCTTTAAACGATACCAGACGAGGAATAAGGGTCTTATCTAGAGAAACGATCGGTCATTTTCTAAAATAAAAAAATTATAATAATGTAAATAAGCTATCACAGAATAAATATGTGAACTCAATTTTGACAAAAAAATGTCATATAGAACCGTATAATTATGAATATGTTAATCAGTTCATCAGATTAACTAGATGTAGCTACATTAAGATTAATATTACAATCAATTAACCTGTTTGTCCAGTGAACACTCAGTGTTAATTGTTTATTAATTCTAAGAAATGTTCATTTCCAGGTTATGGAAAGCAACATTCTTATTGTATAGTACTACTCGGAGCATGTAGTCAAGATCTAAATCATTTAAAGGTGCCCAAGAATTAAAAATTGAATTTACCTCGGCATTGTTGAATAACAAGAGTTCAGTGCATGGAAATGACATACAGTGAGTCTCAAACTCCATTGTTTCCTCCTTCTTATGTAAATTTGATTCTTGCAAAAGACCTCTGAAGAACAGGCGAATCTCAACATAACACAGACTGTGATGCAACAGTCGGGATCATTAATATGTACGCCCTCAACTTTTGCATATGCCAGCCCCATTTTCAAGGCATTACACAAGCCAGTATTAAAGGGGTCCTATAATGCCTTTTTTGTACAAGTTAATATGATTCTTGAGGGTCTAAATGAAAAGTTTGTAATATACTTTAATTAAAAATTCTCATTAGTATTGTAAGAAAACACTAATTTTACCTGGTCAAAAACAGCTCTGGTTGGTTAACGTAATGTCACTTTGATCTATCTTTGTATGTACTGGCAGGGTAGCGTAGTGAGATACGAATGCTATGTGTTTACTGATGTATACGTTAGTTCATTGACGAATTGATGTTACAGCTAATGGTCATGAAAAACTTTTTTTCGGTAAATGTAGGCTTGTCGGTGATGCGTGATTCATGCAGTTTTAACTTACAAAATTTTTTTGACATTACTTCTTCAGTAACAGACACCGTTATAAACCATCTACAAAAGTAAGCTTAGTGTAGTGTTAACATGTTAACTTTAGCACCTGCTTACACAGTTTGTAATAACACAATAACCATAAACGTTGTTCATTATAAACGTGGGATTATGAATTATATTGAGAACGTCGTTCATAGAAAGTATGCTGTAATGTACCCTGAGTGTAAACTTTAGCAGCATTCATTGTGAAGCGTGCAAGCCATAGACTGTAAAAAAAGATGGACGATGCGATACCGCTTCCTTCCATTGTAATGAACTGAAGCAAAAATGGGCCAACGAATGGGCGCTGACACATTACGTAATACGTCAAAAAAAAAAAAAAGCTTGGAGCCTGGGCATGCGCAGAAGGACTCGTTAGTGGAGTCCGGAGGCGGAGTCGCGGTATCAAACTTCCGCCCAGACGACTGCGTCATCATTCATGTATTTTAAATAGGCTATATGAATTATACACAATTTAAAATTCTACCTAATAGGCTATTCTGTTTCTAGAGCAATAATATTTTGGAAACAGCAAATTCAGTAGATAAAATCAATATAATATGCCACTAGAAACAACTCTAAATCGTCAGAAACGGTCCTGCCATTTTAAATCAAGTTCAACTAACGTTACAGGAGATCGATTGCTGTAATTAAAGTAAGCTATCATTAGTTTTGTCCTGCTAATTATTATTTTATACCCATAAAAATAATAAGTAACTGCCAGATAACGATCACCTGCTTTTTCCTGACATGGTTAACATTAGGTGCATTATCTTAACTAATAACATTTATTAATTAGCTTATGAAGCCCACATTTAATTGTTACAGAAAAAAGTTCAGTGATCCATCAGATCCTGTAGGTCGGTTAGTACAGTTTTACTATTGAACAACTCATTTTGTTGGGTGTTAAATAACAAAGAAATCGAAAATTAATAGTTAGTTATACATCTTCAATCTCCCCTCGAAGCTCTGACAGTCCTCAGACAAGCTGTCAATCAACTTCGAATCATGACGACATGCCCCGTTTTTATAGCATCAAATTGCTAGCTAAAATCTAAATTATCACAAAAACGAACAATTGAATATATATCAGTGTGATAAAACTACCTTAAATGACCAAAACCATCTTTCAGGAAGTTTATTTGAAGCAGAATTTATTTTAAGTTTTCACTGAAGTCTCATTCGACTGCATGGAGAGGGCGGGGTTATACCTGCCTGCATCAGCACCAGGGGGCGATCAAAGAGCCCGCAGCTTTACTTTTCAGGACGTATGAGACACCCGGTGCAAGCTGTAGCGTCTGGACCAATCAGGCACACAAATTATTCGGTAACGCTTTAGATTACAGCCGGAAAGTACTGCGTAATTACAACGAATTTACAGCGTAACTATCGATAATTACAGTGTACCTATACAGTAAGTATGTGTAAGTATAGGGGAACAATATGTAAAGTATTGGGAATAAAAGGTAACAACCAGAAAACTATCGAATTATTTATACTGTAAGTATTTTAGAACTAAGGGGTACTACACTGTTATGATAGACAACAATCTTATGTTGGGAGCAATTTAGCGATAAAGTGCACTGATTAAGTTGTTTCAAGGCAAGTAGAAAGAACTATTGCAATCTTTTTAATACATGGGCAAATATAGCTACTTTTGTTTCATGTAGTTACAGGGTAAGTATGACATTACGGGCCGTAATTAAGGTGGAGCTTGTTACCCTCTTATTTCATGTAGTTACAGGGAAAGTAAAAAAAAAACAAAAAAAAAACGCAAACAATCTGATATCACTTTGGAAAACAGTTTAAAGTTACAACACTTCTTATTCGTTCTCTTGCTAGGCACCTCCTCCTCTGTTCCTCTTTTTCTTTCTTTCCACTGATGATCTTAAGAGGGAATCCAATTTGCTATTCTGGTATAAGAAAATACAGTACACCCGGAAATGTGCTCACCGTTTACTCATCTTTTACCATCATGCCATCTGAGATGTATATGACTTTCTTCTTAGATGAACATAAAAGGTTTTTAGGAAAAAAAATCATCTGGGAATGGCTTTATGATGCAAGCTCACGGTTCCTAAAAGTCGAACACATAAAACAGCACAAACGTAATAAATACAGTAATCCATACGACCCTAATGGATGAATCGATGTCTTCTGAAGTGAAACGATACGGTATTGTAAGAAAAATACCAAATATTTTTAATTTTTAAAACTTTCTCGACCAACTGTCTTCTGCGCGTGGCATGCGAGGGTTGAGAGTTCCTGCTTGACGTACTTGAAGCGTGACGTAAGCGTGCGAGAAACTCACGCAGATGTTGGATGCCGTCAGTTTTTTTTTTTATTATTATTATTTTATAATGCTCACAACAAAATACACAGAATAACAGATAATGAGAATGAGAAACAAACAAGACAGAATAACAGAGACGGCAGTTTCTCACACGAGTTCACATGAATCTCCCGCGAGAACATCATGAAAGCTTCACGTTGCTCATTTCAGGTCTTCGTCAAACGCAAATTCGATCATGTAGGCGCTGGTGACAGTTGGTTGGAAGCGGAAAAGATGAATAGCCTAAACCATGAAAAATTTCTGGGTGCACTGTATTTTCTTGTAGTACAGAATAGCATGGGATTCCTTCTTAAGATTCATCAGTTTGAGAAACAGAGCAGGAGGAGGAAGCCAAGCGAGAGAAACAACAAAACAAAAAAAACGGACAAAACGTGTTGCTTTCTGTCAGGACTTTAGAATTTGAAAATGGAAAGTTGATTTTAAAAAATTAATAATGAGTGTTGTAGACCTGTTTTTAATAAAGTTGTTTTTCAAATAAAGGTTCGGAGTCAGTGATATCAGATTGTTTGCATTTTTTTAATTACTTACCCTGTAACTACATGAAATAAGAGGGTGACAAGCTCCACTTTAATTTACGGCCCGTAATGTCATACTTACCTATAAAACTACTTGAAACAAAAGTATATTTGCCCATGTATTAAAAAAGATTGCAATAGTTCTTTCTACTTGAAACAACTTAATCAGTGCACTTTCTCGCTAAATGCTCCCAAACGTAAGATTGTTGTATATCATATAGTGTAAGTACCCCTTAGTTCTAAAATACTTACAGTATAAATAATTTGATAGTTCCAGGTTGGTTACTTATTCCCAATACTTTACATATTGTTCCCTTATACTTACACATACTTACTGTATAGGTACACTATAATTATCGATAGTTACGCTGTAAATTCGATGTAATTATGCAGTACTTTCCGGGCTGTAATCTAAAGTGTTACCAATTATTCAATATATTTAATGAATTAACCCATAAACTCACTCTATCAAAGTTCTGTGAAACCCATCCCCCTAAAGCCGAGTTCAGACGAGTCGCCGACACCTGTGAGATATTTGGCATGCTAAATATCTGGACCTGTCGGCGATTCAAAATCCTGCTGTGTGAAAAGTGTTCTGACTGAAAACTACATCGGCGATGACTGACAGCCAATGAGAGAGCAGATACAGAGCAGCGGGGAGTTCGGGGAGGAGTTATAGACCACAATATCAGCAAGCATGGCTTCATACACATTACAATTCTATCAAACAGAACCAAAGCACAAACATTTGCTTGACCATCCACAACAGCAGCACATTGAAAAGTTATGTATTTAGCTCCAACTGTCGTTGCAGAACACACAATCCTTGTTCTTCGCGTCTCCCCAACCATTTCCTCCTCCATATTCTTCTTTTCTTTATGTTGTTTTCACTGCAAATCAGCGCACAGGCAATTCGTATTTCAAGCTTCATTCAGGCTACTATTTTTAATAATAATCCAAGCGTGTGTCTCAATCAGCTCCCTAGTTCAGTAGGGCACTGATCAGGGTATCAGCCACATTCACTTTCATTATGTACTGATTCACTACCTAGGGAGCTAGGGAGCTGATTGAGACGCAGGGCCAGTCTCACGTGAGAAATCCGGTCTTGCGCGCGTTGTTTCCTTGTCATGACTCGCGTGTGTTTGGTTGTGAAATGTAGTTTGCGTGCCAGACAGAGTTGTCGGCGATTCTTCCTATTGTAAAGTCGTGCAGTGTGAAACCTTCTGTCGCCGATCCATCGTGCAGTTTGAACACAGCAGTGACTGAAAGCTGGCCAAGATAGTCATGCAGTGTGAAAAGAACAGTGACCCGACTACTTTGAAAATCGTGCAGTCTGAACTTGGCATAAAACTGCAACTAGCATCCCAAACGTAGCTAAACCACAGGCAGAACTAGGTGTCCTGTTACAGATACTTGGACCTTTTATGATCAGGAAGAATTTTGCAGAGACTAGTGACTCATTCTTTCTGAGAAGGACAAATAAACTCTCTTAATTTTATGTATTCTCTATATAACCACTTGGGAAATGTATAAACATGTATCCAAGTTTCCCATCTCATGACTTTTCTTTTATGGGCTTTATTCTATGTATTCATTTTCTCTTTTGAACTAGTTTGGTATTAATATTTCAGAGCTGCAATGTATAGTTAACTGGAATCACATGGGTAGCATGTTTGGTATCTACGGACTCCAATTTTCGATTCCTATTTGGAAATTTATGTTATATCCATACCTGTGCAACACATCAGTATTACAAGAATCTTTAATAGTTCTTATTCAAGAACTCAGCTTGTTAATCTTTCTTGGTCATAAAAGCCCTGACAGGAGGTATGTTGTCACCCGGAAATACAACACCTTCATTGGTTACATCAACTTTAAGAGGTTGGACTTTGACCAGAGGTTAAAAGCTAAAGAACAATGCCACTCCATCTCTTTCCTTGCTTCTGGGACCACGGAACAGACGTCTATGGCTGAAGGCCTTTTCAGGCCAGGCCTTTAGGCCTAAGCCTGCTGGCCTCGGCCTACCAACCAGCCATGTGCTCAACATCCAACATAGAAAAGACTGGCAACAACTTCAGACGAAATCCTCAAGACCTCTCCTGTAGATCCGACGCTCCTCAGCATAAAGGCATCTTGCAAGTATCGTACATTTTAACACTAAACAGCGATTTAGTATTAATTTGTAAGACTTACCTTTGTTATTGCTGAAGAAACTGATGATTCCTTTCCAGATTGCTTTCAACATTTCCTATAGCTCTAGTAACAGTACTCTTCCGGGTTCAACCTATCATTATCATTAGTTATGTGTTTGTGAGTTAGTTAATAAAGATTGTGCACAATACATGTTTGGTTCTGACTCCGTCTGCTAATAAATTGCCTCTTAAGTGATTTAAATCCCGACTAGGTGCTCTGAGTAGTACGGTACAATAAGAAAGTTATTTTTCCATAACTTGGAAATGAACACTTCTTAGAATTAATAAACAATCAACACTGAGCATTCACTGGACGAACAGATTAATTGATTGTAATATTAATCTTAATGTAGCTACATCCAGTTAATCTGATTAACGTATTTACATATTCATAATTAATCATAATTAATAATCATAATGGGTTATGAATAATTATTAATATTTCCCCTTTGAGTTAATTCGCTACAAAGTGATTTGCAAAGATTAATATAAAGGTTAATAAAACGTTACACTCACTTCTTCTGGAGGTGCAGGAGGAACACGAATAGTTGGTACCGATCCTTCTTTCAGGAGCAGCTTCTTAGCAAATCCTGCTTTATATTGACCCTCGTTTATAAAGCAGTCTGGTGAGAAATTATTTGCGCAAACATGAAAGCATTGATGTTGATCGGTGGGAATATTCCCTTCGAAAACAAAACACAGCCACTGCGTCTTCAGCGGTTCGGATATTGGAACATCAAAATGACTGCTGTGTTTGTCATTACACCCAAGAACAGAACACCACAATCGCTTAGACGCCATTCTGCTCCAGCGAATCAACAATGGCGGACTATGATGACAGTTCGCTCTGAGGTGCATTTCCCAAAGCCAACCATCATCGCAAGTTCCGTCGTTACCAATAGACTTCAATGGAGCTTGCGACCATAGTTGGCTAACGATGCTTTTAGGAAACGCACCCCAGGGCAGGTCTGTGTTGAAACACTGCTGTCAATTAACAATCGTGGGAGGGGCGTCCGACCATGTGATGTCACATGGTCAGACGCCTCGATTTGAGACAGCTGAAAACATATAAGGAGATATAAAAAAAAAAAAAAAACACTGGAAGGATTTTAATCATTATAGGATGGTTCTGTACAGGCACTGCCAAAACACATTTCAGTACAAGTGTACTGCATCGGCCCAAAAACGGAATCCGACAGCCTGGGCGAAGGTCAGCGTGTGTATGCCTTTTCAGTGCCTCTGAATGTTCACTTAATTTCACTTGTTTATTCTGACTCCAATTTCAAATGATTATGACTCTTAGATTGTGTTTCCAATTAGAAATTCATCATTGGTTATGCATTAATTTAGATATTTGATGATTCTGGATATCCCATATTTCAATTATTCTTTCATCAGGGACCCGATGCCGCGCAGAGATACTCGCCCCGGGATTTTGCGGTAAACTCACGGACATAAACTCGCCAGTCTGATCTTCGTCAGAGGGTGTAATAAGTTGGCTAATACCTTTAGTCGGTTGCCAACTGCTCACTCGAACAAAAGTGTATTTTAATTTAGCCACTTCCCCATACAACTTGCTAAATCAGCGGTAAACAGAAATCAAAAGGTCTTCAGATGAAGTGCCTACTGCTCCTTCATTCATGCACCTTCAGTTTGTTCTACCCTGGACACAGATTTACGGTAGCATTAGCCTCCCATAATTTACTGGTAATAATGATATCAGGAGATTCCAGAGTAAATCAAATATAACATTTTATTTTTCAAGTAAAAATGTATTGTGCCAATTACACAAATAACCAATTAAAGCCAATTCAGAAATAATAAATGCATAACATCAATTACTCGAAGAAATGCATAGACACACAGTGATGTGTGAATATCTTCAGACATTCACCCATCCCTGTATGGGGGCCTCTGGCTACAGAAAATCCCACATGACTGCTTTGCAATTTACCGTACAGTATATACAGACCAGAACAAAAGGGTTATAAATATTTACTACACCAACACCTGTTTTGGGGGAAGAGGAGTGGGTTTTCACAAAAGGCACCACCCAAAGAGAGGACAGAATTTTCCTTAGTTTTCAATCTTTTTTCAAGACATTTAAAATGATACCAAACATAAAAAGGGAGAAACAATAGATACACAAAGTACATTATATGTTTTGAATAACTTTCAGTGACTTGAGTCAGGGGAAGGGAAGGTGTGTTTGTGTGTGTGTGTGTGTGTGTGTGTGTGTGTGTGGAGGGGGAGGCGTTGTCATTTTGGAGTTAGGGCAAGGCGTTGTCCTTTGCTCTTTCTTTGAGATCTTTTTTCCAGATAAGTTTATTATTTTATTGCAGGATGCTTGATCTCTGTTTTTGTCTAGCAGAAAAATCAAGTCTTACACATTAGAGGCGCCGGCGTGATCACTTGCGTTGCGCATGAACTGGACCACGTCTCATAAATGAACCAGAACTCTCACAGACATGAAAAATATATCTACAGAAAACTTTAAATGTCTACTTTTAAACAAAACAATGATTCAAACAATTCAAAATGAAAAGAAATAGGCCACTCTCTGATTATGCAATCCCTATGAAATGTGTATTTCTCTCTTGGTGCGTCCACTACTGCAGAGATGGCGAGTCAATCTCAGCTGACACTCCTCATTTTTTCAGCCGACACTGACACAAAAAACACCAGTTTATTAATAAACAATTGAAATGTCTCCTTGCTATTTTTTAAACATTCATAATTATATTTTATGGCAAGCTTTTGTAGGAATTAAACCCAAATATTGAATCAGAAATGTAATTAAATTACACTGAATAAGAACCGGATTAACCGTGAATGATTCAGAATCAATATTTAACACTTTATCAATTATTCGTCCAACGAAAAATTGAGGTTACAGTATTTTTACCAATTCTGGACAAAATTATTATTCTGTGGCCAACAGTAATAATATTTTGTTGCGATTAATAATTATGATTATGATTATGAGCAAGTAGCATGATCTTTGTTTAAGGCAGCAATTTGGTAAGCACAGCACAAGACACTGTATGTATGGAAAATCAAACAAGACTTTATTGAACTAAATCTACTACGCACAAACTAATCTAACGAAAAACATATACTCTCACACATACACACACACACACACACACATTCATTCAGTTACAGGGAAATGGTGAGGTTATTGTTTGGAGGTGAATGGATTCCCCAGTTGTTTAGCTTTTAACAAGTTTCTCTGACCGTAACCTGAGAGAATTAATACACTAGTGTGACGTCCCCAGCCTAAACCTACTGGTGTAATATGCGGGGCTCCTAATTGGTTCATACCCACTAATTACCAACAGTATAAAATGGCGCTAAATTTCTAGACGGGAGGCACTCTCTGGGGAACATTCCTCAGGGGTGACTCATTTTTTTGTGTTGGCTTGGTGCATGTAGCATAATTCCTTTGTATTCTTTTGTTTTGTTCTGATATACCCCTAGATATTTTGTTCATTATTTTTGTTTGAAAATTCGTTGGACTTAATAAATCTTTTTCTGGAAATTTGATTTCGTGGTCTAATCCCTCTTTTATGTTGTGGCTTATAACGAGTGGGTCGTAACATAAAATTGGGCGCTCGTCCGGGATTGCTACATGTTCAAGTAAATGCAGAGTTCTGAGTGTGATCACT